>VOPJ01011189.1:664220-690835 GCA_014673585.1 Semibalanus balanoides
TGCGGGCGGCGTTTGGGGGCGGCGTTTTTGGGCGGAGTTTGCGGGCGGCGTTTGTGGGCGGCGTTTGCGAGCGGCGGTTGCGGGCGGCATTTGCGGGTGGCGTTTGGGGGCGGCGTTTTTGGGCGGAGTTTGCGGGCGGCGGTTTTGCGGGCGGCATTTGCGGGCGGCGGTTGCGGGCGGTGGTTGTAGGTGGCGGTTGCGGGCGGCGGTTGCCGGGCGGCGGTTTGCGGGCGGCATTTGCGAGCGGCGGTTGCGGGCGGCGGTTTGGGCGGGCGGCATTTGCGGGCGCGGTTGCGGGCGGTGGTTGTAGGTGGGCGTTGGTGGGCGGCCGTTGGCGGTTTTTGGCCTTGGCGGTTGGCGGTTATTGCGCATAGCGCAAACACCCGTCTAGTAATATACCTAAAAGCGGTTTGCGATTTATACAGACCACCAAATGCATGGCAGCGATTGATTCCAAATATAGCTGAGTAGAGACATTTCAGTATTGATAAACAACACTGTGCAAGGAGTATTAAGGAGTATATAAGGAATTAAGACAAGGTAAATAATCCGATACCAAAAAACCTCGGTTGAAAAAACTTAAATGTTGGGAAATAAAATAACTTCGTAAAAGTAAAAAAATCCTTCGGACAGCACATTTGCGCTTTGGGCAAAACGCTTTCCTTTAGGTCTATCAATGAGCTTAAATCAGGCATAATAAGACCTGAAATGTTTTCTGACATTATAAATTTGGACAGAATGCTTAAGCAAAAAATATTACTATTTTCCATCGTTGCACGAGGCTGCAATTAATTGATTTTGGTACGTAGTGGTGGCGGACTCGTCTCAACGTCATTGGCTGGAAGCATATTTAACTTTGAACGATGATATTGGGTGACTGGGCGCGAATGTCAAAAAACGGAATTCATGGTGCCTATCAAATCCGATTGTTCTTTAATGAACATATCATATTTTACTTTGAACAGACAGTGTCCCTTTAACTACAAATTTTATCACATGCAGTTTAAAAAATCGTGCCGTTTCTCGTCGCATATAACTATGGGTTATGCTGCTATTTTCCTGTATGACTGAACAAATTGCAAAATAGCTCGCTTTAACATTTTTTAGAGCACTTTTAAACTCACAATAACATGTTTAGCAGTGTGTTTCATGGGATGGGTGCACCCATGGGTGCCCACTCAATTCTTCCGATTGTCTGGGCTGGGTATGCATTTTTTGAGCTTTGCATGGGTAACTGGGTGGGCATGGGTAATAAGACAATTTTTTAAGTTCATAACCAATTGCCGTTATTTTGTTACTTGAACAGCCAGGTAAATATGTTAATAAATGAAATAAAGGACACTTAAACAATACATTTGGGCAATTACATGGAGAACAATAAATCATGGTAATTACCTAAGCGGTGGTGAAGATTGAAAATCCCAAATCATGTCCGATCCAAGTCTGAAATCCAGTAATGACAATGTTGACCGAAAAGTGTTCGATGAAGTCACAGCCCACAGTCAATACACAGGTGCGTGATATTATTTCTCGTTGATAGCATGCAAGTAAATCTGTTAGAATAATGGTTGCAGATTTTGTGAAAATAATTATCTGCTTAATATGAATGGGCCGGACCGGGCATGGGCCTCAATATTACGAATTTGAATGGGTCTGGTATGGGTCTGGGCTTGGTGTTCATGGGCTTCGGCTGGGCTGGACTTGGGGTTTAGGCACCCATGAAAAACTCTGGTTTAGAGGTCTGCACCATACGCAATGTGACGCATTGATGAAAATGCATATCCAATTATCAATGGCATAAGACTCAAAATTTTCGCGCCGCTCCGCGGCGCAATTTATTTAACAGTTGCTGGTCTTGAGTCTTACAAATATTACAAGCTAGTATATCTTATTCCAAATTGGTGTCGTTGGTTCCAAAGCTGATATGACAGTTTTCTGACTTCAGATCCTAAAAGTTGGTATTGCCCAGGTGTTGGGCGTCAGTCACGTGACTTTGGACCCAGGATTTCGCTTGCATTGAAACTGTTGTTAAATTATCATTAAAATGATAATAATACATATTTGAACCACCATAAAAAAGCCAAACTAGTTATGTTTCATGAATTAAATGGCGTCTCTTTGGAAAAAGTGGCCAGATAAAGTAATACAAAATAATTTCATAAAAAATGCTTCAGGATTTACCAATTTGTTATCCCATTGCGGCTAAAACGCCGATGGACCCAAACCAACTGAAGTGCCTTCGCTCACAAGCGCTCGTGCGCCGAATCGGTCATGTGACCGAGCTCAGACGCCCTCACCTTATTTATATTGCCTTGGTATTGCCCATCATCTCATGTCGTCATATTGCATTATCCATCCTTGTAACGTGCCTTTTCAATTTGTATTATATTTGTTTGGCCTTTTGAACGCTTGGGAAGGAAGCCCTGTCAATGCTTGGAAAGGAGCCCTTTTGAGTCCCCTCCCCCTTGGACGAAATCCTGGATACGTGCCTGGAAGAATCTGCCCCCCCCCCCCTCCTGGATGTTCTCAATAACTTGAATACAATGATGGATATCGACGTCATTCCTCAGAACCTCACGCTGAATCAATTGTACGTCTNTCCAATACTGTGTCTGCATAAGACCAAAAACTATTTGGAGGTGAGATCATTACAGGACCTGAGGTCGTTCTTATAAAAGTATAGAGCCACCGTGTCGATTTTTTTTTAAAGAATGGCCTCAGGACTGGAAACTTGCTATGTTCGAGCATAATGTTGGATACCTACCTGGCTTTGCAGCTGCAAATCTGAGGCGCTATTTCGACGATAAACATCTCCTGCGCCGAGTTCTGAGCACGTTCTTTTAACAAACAAACAAATCGAGCCTGCGCGGCGGCTCGATTTTTTTTATAAGAACGGCCTCTGGTGTAGTGACCTGACCTTAGATGAATCCATGCCAACATTTTTACATAATGTGGATAGCTCATTTTCGAACAGGTATTCAAAAACGACGGCGCTGCGTGCCGCCGTTTTTCCGCTATCCTTGAAAAACCGGAACGCTGGGCAAATTTCGTACCCTCTCCAGGGTGCGTGATAAGATGCAAACAGAACACTTGTTGTGTTTCGCTTCCTTTGGCATTTTCGACGTCTAAATACAAAAAAAACATATGTAATTATATTATCATTGTTGGCCAATTCAGTCGTTTTATGGCCTATGTATCTGAAGCTCCCCTTTCCCGCCAGTAGTGGAGTTCTTTCCTTGGATTCTCTTGGATCCACGAGTGCATGTAATAACTTTATTTTATAATAAGTTCTTGAACTTTTCGCGCAGAGCTCCGCCTGCTTCACCTACCAAACATTGGAGGCGACGGGAGACATCAGCATTTTGTGGGCCCATTCTTTCGGCGATTATTCCCATGCGACGCCCATGGCCCAACGTTAAAGCCTGACAAAGTTCCAAGAGCCTGTCCTGGCGTTCCTTTATCCCGGTGGCGGAGTCAGGCGCCCAGCGCTGCACAAGCGCTGTTCACTGCCAGGTCCACCGGCTGATGATTCCTCCAACCGATCGGCTGCGGCAGCTCCGTCAGAAGCCATCAGGCCGGCTCAAGGCCATAGATACAGGCCGGCCCCAGTCGATCAGTGCTGTGGGGCGCCAGTCTAATTCCAGACCGGGCGCCGGTGGGCGGGGGGGTCGAATTTGAGCTCACACGGCCCCGACTGGCAGACACTGAAACGTGCCAACGGCTCTATCATCGCCCGACTAACGGAGGCGTCAGTGTTCGGCAACTTTGGCAAGTGCGTCCGACGCATGTACTTAGTGTTTACTTCCTATAATATATAATAATATAATACATGATAATAATTATATATAATAAATATAATATATGATATCATAATAGCGATCTTCTAACTTTTAACATTCTCAGAACTTCCAGACCGATCTGGTTATGTACGGGATATCTCACGGCACCAAAAAGACGTGAACGAGCCGACTAATATAAGATTTAGCAAACTATTGTATTGTCCTCCTCCCACCGTTCTGCAATTACAGTGTGAGACATAGGTAAACCGAGAAGAGACACAAAAATGGAAATATAAAACTGTCATATCAGAACAATCGCATTCACAAGCAAATACGCCCTCGATAGGTATCGCTTGCTTGTCCTTAGTCGGATATTCTGGATATGGGATAATGAAGAGGAATTCATGCTCACGGTTCTATCTATATTGCATGCAAAATTATTGATTTAATGTTGTGTTTTGCAGGCAAATGGTTATAATAAATAGGATACTGTTTCATTGAACCATGCTCGACGTTCGTGTTGGGAGCTTATCAGAACATTTGCCTTTCAAGCTGCGCAGCAAGACCGAACAACAAGACAGTTTATGTAAATAGATTATCGAGCCTTTGTTCCTCTACACAGCTGAGCTATTGTGCCGGCGTGTTGGGTGCCGAGCACTTTCAGCATCAACTATCCGGATGGTTTAGAGTTGTTTGTATGCGTCAGAATAACGGCAGTTCGAATGGAACAAATCGCTGGCTGTTAGAGGCAGCTCAGCTTGAAAGATGGAAGCAACACAGAGGAGGCTTAATATAAGTCAGCACCAGAGGCGCGGTAAATAAGCCACAACAAATGAAGTTCGTTTATTTACTGCGATCCTTCACCAGCCGAAACACAGCCATGGACAGCGAGAATACAAAAATAGCTAGAAAATTGTGCCTTCAAACAAAATACAGTAAATGTTACAGGTAAAAAACACGAACCTAGGCAAGCAAAGAAGTTAGATGCAGATGCAGATGCAAAGGAAGAGACATAGACAGAGGCAGAGGCAGAGGCAGAGGCAGAGGCAGAGGCAGAGGAAGAGACAGAGACAGAGACAGAGACAGGCAGAGACAGAGACAGAGACAGAGACAAGACAGAGACAGAGACCATGAGACAGAGACTAGAGACAGAGAACAGAGTAACAGAGACAGAGACAGAAGACAGAGACAAGACAGAGACAGAGGACGAGACAGAGAAGAGACAGAGACAGAGACGAGACAGAGCGAGACAGAGACAGAGACAGAGTCAGAGAACAGAGACAGAGACAGAAGACAGAGACATAGAGACAGAAAGACAGAGACAGAGACAGAGACAGAGACAGAGACAGAGACAGAGACAGAGACAGAGACAGAGATCCCAGGGTCACCATCTTACAATCTTTGAGCACTGGTGACTGGACCTCCGGCAAATCAAAGCAGACAGACAGGGTCGTATGCCAGAGTGCTGTGGAGTGCAGAGTCCATCGTTCCGTTCCCGCAGTCACTAGCTCCCCCCCTTCCCCCAGGCACTATTGATTGATTGAGTGGCTTGAGATGTCAGCTTGCTGTCTGCAGGCTGTTACGAGTGCCACACTTCTGTCATGATGCTCTCAACATGAGGTAATTAAGCTTACCTATTGTTGAGGTAGGATCTGCTAAATTCGTCGTAGCAGCACTACATGTGTTGCGTAGGCTGATCGCACTTTCTTTCAAGCTGGTATGTTATCTCAAAATGCTATGATGATGATAACTATCAATGTTCATGAATACAGAGGTGTATGTTACCAGGTGTCCAAGAAATAACAGATGGATTTTATTTTCTTCTAGTTGCTTTTTAAAAACATGTGCCCACTTATAAACAAACTTTTTTGCTTAACATATTTTGTATTAGCATGCAGCCATGCAGCCGTACCAGACAGACGCCAATGGGAAAAAGTCCAATTGCAGTTTGAGACAGACTGTACCTTTTGTCGGAACGCAGATAAAGTTATGCAAGCATTTCGAAAGCAAGAAAGCACTATCGAGGAGCAATACTTTTAGCATAGAGAGAAAGTTTATGATAACAGGCAACACCATCAAAATGAAGAAGCTAAGAAGCAGACGAAAGCGAAAAAATGAACTCCCATTGACGCGAAAAAGTCAAGGGAAGACCTTTTTCGAAGCCCGTGCAAGTCTGTTTGCCGTGTGGGCCAATAACTTGCTGTGGCACATTGGCGGATCTATGATTTAGTTTTTGGCGCCATGGGGGCATCACCCCGAAAAAGTTAATCCATACTATAAATCCCTATACTATAGAAAGGAGATTGTCTACATTCCTTAAACACTGAGCATTGTCCGGCGCTTAACCCACTATTTTCGAAGCTTAAATCTGTCCGGAGCTTAACAACTGCCAATTGTCCGTTCGCTTAAACACTAGGCACGGTAACCTTTGAAAGAACCTCTGCGCCGGTATCACTTGGCGCCGGGCAGCGCGAGCACTCGGCGCGTCGTGACCGACAACCGGTCGAAAGAGGGCTCTGTCGCATGACCACGCGTTTGTTCCCATCGCCGTCGGTTGCGGCGTTTGCGCGTGGCGACGGCGTTGAAAACGGGCGATCTCCATTGGGAATCACTATTTGGGTGGAAACTGGTGCAAGGTGAAAAAACAAAAAACGGCGCTGCATACCGGACCTGTTTCTCGGCAGGCCATGGGTCAGCAGGGCCACGGACAAACCCTAGTGTAGAGAAACGTTTGGCCTAGCGTATGCACTAGTGTATCGACCAGTGGCGCGTGGCCAACGTGCAAAAATAGTGGCCCTGCGAGCAAAAAACCATGGTTTTGCTGGCATTTTCAACCATTTGCATCAAGTGGCTCGGCCACATATGGGACATGAAGGTATCAAATACGCTTTACAGCAAATATACAGATCAGGGTACTGTCTATCTATTTAATGTAAAAAACAACGTTTTAGAGAAATATTTCGGTGCCGAAAATTCGACTACAAAATATTGCCATTTCGAGAAAATGGCCACAAACAGCGTTGCAAATACCGGACTATAGCTGCGGAACCGCAATCACCACGGACACGGGACAAGCACAGGTGTGTAGAGAAATGAATGGGCTAGAGTAATGCCACTGTGTTTTAATCAGTGGCGCGTGCCACGTGCAAAGTTAGTGGCAATACATAGCGCAAAATCTGGTTTTTAAACGGTTTTTTCAACGATTAATACTCAGTGGCTAGGCACCTATGGGACGTGCAGCTCATCAATTTCTTTAAACATAGCTTCTAGGTTAGCCTTCGATTGGATGAGAAATACACGCTTATAAAGCAATATTTCATTGCAAAAACGCCCACAATTTTGTTCGTGTCCCGGGCGTGTTCTGGCATACCAACACCAAGTGTCAAAACCGGACGGTTTCTGAAAGCGAAAAAAACACACGCTGTAAACGCATTCAAATACATTTTATTTCCACCCCAAAATTTATCCATATATGCAAATGCGCTTTTAATCGGCACTTTAAGAAAAACGCTAAAAATTCGATTTTACTCACATACAAAATATTTCATCAAGTCATTCGTGTGGCATCATCGCGCAAGCCAAACTCATACATGCTGAAAATGAATTAAAAGCATGCTTGCGTCAAATCGAACTTCCGGTCGGCGGATAGCCTATTCGATACATGTTAAGAAAACAAAAATGCAAAACAGCGCTGCAATGCCGGACCAGTATCTCAGGCAACTATGGGTCGCAGGGCCACGGGACAAATCCCGATGTGTAGATAAACGATCGGCCTAGAGTATGCATTGTGTTTCAATCAGTTCCGCGTGCCACGTGCAATAATAGTGGCCTACAGTAAAAAATCATGTTTTATCACTGCATTTTCACGATACATATATATTTGTGCGCGGCCACTTAAGGGTACATGAAGCTAATCAATTACACTTTAAATTTCCATAGATCATGGTAATATCTTCTCTAACATGTGCAAATTAACGTTTAAAAAAGGAATATTTATCCACAACTCGCCTACAGAAATGTTCAATAAACAAAGAACTAGCCCAAACGGCGTTGTAATACACGACCTATTATTCGGCAGCCGCAAGAAACAATTTCACGGGACAAACACAGGTGTGTAGAGAAATGAATCGGTCTAGAGTATCAACACCGCACCCGCACCCGCACCGCACCCGCACCCCGCAGTATCTCGGCAACTCTGGGTCCCAGGGCCACGGTAAAAACATCGATGTGGCAGATAACGATGGCCTAGAAGTAGCATTGCGTTCGATCAGTGCGCTGCCACATGTAATAATATGGCCCTACACGTAAAACTTATGTTTATATTGCATTTCCACATGTGGCATACATGTGGAGTAAAAATAACACACTCAGCGTTGCAATGCCGGAACCAGTATCTTCGCAAACTCTGGTCCCCAGGGCCCACGGTAAAAAACATCAACTGTGCAATAAACGATCGCCTAGAGTAATGCATTGTGTTTCGATCATTGCCGCGTGCCACATGCAATAATAGTGGCCCAACAGGTAAAACTTATGTTTATATTGCATTTTCACGATATATACATATATATATATATATATATATATAAATTTACAGGTACATACCTAATGCAAATCACATACACTTTTTTACCTAATACAAATCACATACAATTTTTCATTGAGATCCTCTAAGTGACGATATTCAATTTGAATGCAGAGTTGTTATCATTGAGACTTGGTTTCCTTTTGAAAATATACAAAGACTCTAAAATTCTTAAGCAAAAATTCTTAAGCTATGCATATATATATATATTTATATTTATATATATATAAAAGTGCACTTTTTATATGGCTTTCAAAAAGCCAGGAGGACGGGAGGAGCTCTTTATTCAAGCAAAGGGTCATTCTGGTGCATGCCAACGGTCCTCAGAGAAAATGAAGTGCTTTCGAAGCTAACCCAGGGGCCATCTTGAGCATGTTCAGGGGCCCATCGAGCCCACCAAGGAGCCCAAAAAGTCACTGATGCTCTTGCAGATTGGACGGTCACTGGTGGTCCCACGGCTCGAATAGTCACTGGTGCTCCCGCGGGCTACGCGGTCCCGCAGTTCGGACGGTCAAATGGCACTCCGCAGCTCGAATAGCTCGGACGGTCACCGGCAGTCCCAAAGCTATTGCAGCTGATGGCCGGACATACTTATTTCCGGCTATAAGTTTATCAAATTAACATTAGGGCCCCGGCCGATTTAATAAAGTTCAACACCGAACATTACTGGCTATTCTAAACGCCACCCTCCCATCCGTCATGTTGGGAACTCTGTACATACAAAGTATTTTATCATATCAGAGGAATCCCTTCATCATTTGCTGCCCGATTAGGATGCTACCAACCAAGCTTTAACTTGCGCATTTAGCCCTATCTGAAGACAACAACATCCCGCGATTTTAGCGTATTTCACACTTCACCTTATCGTGACGTCACTGGCATACGCGACCCGCATCCGCTGCCGCCACAGGCAGCCTGGCGTGATGTAAGGAGGGCAACTGGTCATAAAACGAATTTTTATACTGTTCAAGTTTGAAAATTACAGTCACTTTGAACATCCAGTCCCATCGTAACTCGTAATAAACATTTCCTTTAAATGCAGAGCCAGGAGTACAGTGACGTCATCGTCCTGTATTCTTCAGCCAGCAAATCCAGAAATGGTCCCAGCCCAACCTCGCCCCTGATTTGCGCGCTCATTCCAGTCGTCAGCGCTTGGGTGAGGAGGAAATTGGACTCCTATTAATTTTAATTTGTTTGCATTACTATGTGTTCAATTTCAACTTCAATTTATTACATTATCTTATCAAAAACAGCTGCAACATTGATTACATTAAATTTAGCCTCAAAGTTAACGGCAAAAGACGCCTTTTGGGTACGCCCCCAGTCATGATGCCGCTGCATCCCCCAGTGGAAGTTTAAGATGTTTGCATAAGTGAGTTATATTCTGGACTCCGGAATATCCCTACATTTTCATTCAAATACATAAATTTGGGTCCAGCTAATACCCCGTTCATGATCTGCTGCATTCCAGTGGAGAAGTGTTATTTTCTGTGTAAGCATAGTCATATTCCTGGACTCCAGAATACGGCCTAGGTTATTATATTATAATACATAATATAATACAGTACGTACTCTGCTAAATATTCTAACTGATGTTCTGGAGTCCATTTATACATAAAAAATGCCAACAAAGTTATGGCATCTTCTGTCCTGTTATCTGTGGCACCCGCGTGACCTATACCTGAAAGGCTGGAGGCCGAAACAAGGGCATCTCACTAAAGAGAGCAAAATACCAGGCAAGAATGCGGCCAGTATTCTAATGCTGTGCGTGATCTGCTGTTTGGGAACCACTGTTTGATGCTGTTTGTATGTTACTTTCTCAATTAGGAGCTTCATTGCAGACAAGGCGCACCAAACACTTATACCGTTAGCTGAAGGGCTAGCAATCTAAGCTGTCTATGATCATTATGGTTAAAGCTTAATAGCCATTTGTTACCACGCACAATGTCTCCGTTACCTAGCTATTGCAGCTGATAGCCGGAGGAAATAGTTCACCTGGATTGTTTCTTCAAACACAATTTGATTACATTTTCAAATACAGCTTCTTATCATAATGTCAAAAAATAGGCACATCAGCTGATTCCAGTATCAGAAGGACATAAATTAGTTTCATGCATTTCTGTATTATTTCTACAGGAGACAGTTATTAGCAGGTGGTTATTATATCCCAGCTAATTTTGTTCTGGTATCATTAGGCCAGTGTGTTGAGGTAAGGGTTTGTAATGTTTCCTTTTGATGTTGTAATATATGGTTGATATTTCATTCTTTAAATCATAAAATATATTTGGATTTTGGTGGTAACTTTGCAATTTGGTGTAAAGGACATAGTAATCCTTGCATTTTTTCAAAAATGTGATTTTGATTATATTTTGAAAATGAAACTTCTTTTCATATTTAGCCCAACCAATAGCCACATATCGCGCTGATTCACGACATAAGAACGTACATGTTACATTTTTATAAAACCTATATACGAACTCTGCAATGTCAATACGAAAGAATTGAAATGGCTCAGCAAAATCAGATTCAAAAGTTGTTGCGTAAAGTTACTGTAAAGCGTCTGCCTGTAAAGCGTCTGCCCAGGTTGTAATTTAAGGCCCACATTCAGTCATTTCTTTATTTGTGGCCCACATTCCTTCCACAACAAGTCAAATAATTTGGCTGGAGAGCCCTTTCAGCCCAAGAAAACTTGCAGTTGAAGGGTCTTTCCAACAACGGGTAACTTGCTTCAACATAAATGGCTTATCTCAAGTTTTAAAACACCCTGTTGAAGGTCAAACTGATTCCTTTAACCAGACTTATGCCAGGACTCCCCAAGTAGGATCCGGGATCCCGCGGATCATTCAGTATAAAATGCATGAAGGTTTTTGGGATCCAGCAGTGGATCCTCTGTGTAAAATTCATGAAGATCTGGGATCCTTCTTGATCCCCTTGGCAAACAAAATGCTTCAAGGATCTGGTATATCAGTTGATCTCTTATTCAATAATCAGCCTTAAACATCTTGAAACACAAAGAGCAGGGACTGTCATAAAAAAATTGGTGGCCTCAGTGGTTGTGTATGCATTAAGTAGATAATAAATACCTGTAAATCACATTGCAACATTGCAAGTTGTACTTATTAGCAAACAATCATATGTAATTAATTTACAGATTTGCTTATCTTAAAGCCACAATAAGGTACTTACAAGCGTGCCTTGATTCCGAAGTTGGATTTATGATCCCAGTGGATCCATCTGCGTAACACATATCATGATCTGGGATCTTTGAGGATCCCTCAGCTTATTGCGTAACTGGATCTGATGTCCAATGTAGAATCCTGGACACATTACAGATTCAGCCTCTCGCTGGATCCCAGATTTCAAGCACATGTCGGTCTTAGCATTTGCAACTTTGGGTGGAAAACAACACCATATGGGTATTATATTACGTTTTTTTTTGCCCGATTTTTGCACTCTGCACCGCAGTTCCGAAGCTATGCTAGAACCCTGTTAGGTAGTGTTTTGTCATGTTTCTCTTCGAATTAACAGCGAGGCATGCTTGTTCTTTAATACTCATTAAGGCTGCCTTGTGCTCAGACAATGAATGCTATACAAACACTGGTATGGAGCTGTTGTTACCAGTCACCACAACATTTCTGCCATTACACTCATTCATTGTTTAACAAATGTCCTCTTCATTCCTTTCAGATGCTTTCTTTAAAGCAGACAAGAGGGACCGCCACATTGGACCGAGCTTGATGCTGAAATAGATTTCGCTGATTTGTGGCACTTTTCCCTTTATGATAATGTATATTTGTTATTATTTCTTACTGATTGCTTTGCAACCAAGACTGTTCAGTTGTTGTTGCAAGATTTGGATGGTTGTGGTGTTGTTTTTTAAGTTTGCAGCTCGGCCACCATGCCGCGGCAACCCTCGACACCCGCCCAACGCCAAGCGAGGCGGAAAGAGGGAGACGCAGACTTTGAGCTGCTTAGACAGGCCCAGCACAGCAAGCAGGCGGCTGATGAACGAGGTAGTGGTTGTAAGCAGGTGTTGGAACCGGCAGCCCCAAGCCTGCACCCTAGCTAGGCCGGTACCTCGGATCAGCCAATGGCCGATGCAGCCGCCGTTGGCGATGCTGAGCAGGACCAGCTGATGGCTGCGGGGGTAGGTGACGTCCTCATTCCCCAGCTTGATCAGGGACCAGATCCGGAGGCGAGACGTCTTGCAGTTCGCGCGCGTAGGGCCCGACCAGCACCGTCGCCGGCGGGAAGCGACAACGCGAGGCGCGACAGCGAGGGCTGAGGCGGTGGACGCTGCTGTAACGCTGCTCGGCTTGCCGACGAGGGAGGGAGAGGCTGCCCGGATGGCGCGGTCTTAGAAATAAGCTAACCGGAACGCGCACCGTCAAGTACGTAACGACGCGCGCGAAGGCTCGCCAACGCGAGGCTGAGCATGAACGGCTGCTCATAGCCGCTTCGCCTCGCGCGATGAGAAGCGGAAGCCGCTGCTAGATGGAGCGACTTATAATTTGTCGATCGGGACCGTCCAACAAGACAGGTAGTGATGCCGAGCACGAAGCTCGGCAGCGGTGCGAAGGCTGAGGCGGGCGGTGGACCGCTTGCTATTGACGCTGTCCTCGCAGGTGATGTCGCGGCTGAGGCGCGACCGCTAGACCTGCTTAGGATTGGCGACCGGGACCGGCACCGACAGGGACGTGACGCCCAGCGCGAATGCTCGGCAGCGCGAGCCGAGGAGATGACGCTGCTGTAGCCGCTATGCTTGCAGATAAGAGGGCCGGAGGCGGGCTGAGGCTCTGCGCGCCGATGAGGCGGCCCAGCGTGAGCAGCACCGAGCGGTCGACCGGGACGCGCACCGACAGGCAACGCGACGGCCGAGCGCCGACGGCCACCGTCGCTGGCAGCACGACGTCCGGAGGCATCCTGGCCGGTGAGCAGCTGGTGGAGGCTCGACGAGACGCGGCGTAGGAGCGCCAGTGCGGTCGCGTGCGGCCGCTATGGTGTTGGCGGGCTGAGCGGGCCGGTCTCTGCTGTGTCAACGGTAAGGTGCGTCTGGATCCGCTGCCGGCGCCGCCGGACCCGCTGAAAGGTTTGTGGGTCGACGACAGCATCGAGGCGCGCACTTTCCGTAAGTACAGCCGCCATCTCAACTCGGCCTTGGCGCTGAGCTCGCTGCAGATGCAGGAGCTGCTTCCACAGCGCGGTGGGCACTTTGCGCCGAGCGTCGAATGGTTCAGGGTCGCATGTACCATAGAATAGGCCCGATTCAGGCTCATGCTCAGCAGATTCCCACCTTCGCGCAGATTTACATCAGCGATCCGCAGGCCGAGGACGCCGAGGCCGAGGTCGACATCCGGCTGGGTCACGTCCGGCTGCCCAACAACCGCCTCACAGGCCGAGTAAATCCGGCTGCGACAGCTGCTGCTCGCTCTGCAGGCTCTTCTGCGCGACAACAACGTCTGGGTGCGCGACTTCATCATGGCCAGCGAGCTGATGGACCAGGACGTGGACCAGGGACGCCTGGTGATCAGCGCCGACGCTCGACCGGCCGACGAGCACCGACGACGCTACAACCGCGCCGAGGGTCTGCGCGAGGTTGCCGTCCTGATGGCCGACGAGCCGCTCCACCACGACATTGCGCTGCGACCGCGCGACCAAGGCGGTCTGCACCGCATCAACGAGACGCATCGCGCGTACGACGCGCTGCACTTCGTCCTGCTGTTCCCGTTCGGCACGGACGGCTGGCACCAGGCCATCCCACACGTTCTGCCGGCGGACAGGGCCAACCCGCGCATGGTCACTGCCCTGCAGTACTACGCGTATCGGCTGCAGCATCGACCCGGCCGCGAGGACGACTCGCTGCTCCGCGGCTGCAGGCTGTTCAGGAGCTTGCTGCATGGCGGTTCGCCCGGCGTCGAGACCAACCGCATGATCTGGTTCGCCAACACATCGAGGCGCAGCTTTGCGCGTCGACATGTACCAGAACATCCGCGACGCAGTGGACGCGCACGTCGTCGATGGCGAGGACGCGGAGGCACCACCGGAACTCGGCCGGCGCGTCATCCTGCCGCCGACCTTCGTCGGTGGGCCGCGCTACATGCAGGCGCGCTAACTGGACGACATGGCGACGGTAGCGCTGCTACGGAGTCTATATTGTCTGTCTTATATTTGTCTTGTTCTTCTCTACGATGACGTGGCAACAACGGACCTGGCGGAGCTCCCGAGGGGCGCTGCTGCCAGGGTCAGCGTGCGGTCGACCGTGCCCGATCTGGTGGCGGCGCGTCTTCCACATGTAAGATGCACAGCCTGCTGGCGGACAGTGCAACAACGGAGAGGACATACTTCGTCGGCCAGTGGCGGCACATGCTGGACGTCGAGTTTCCAAGAAGCGCGTCTTCCCCACTTGCCATCTGCTGGTGGATACTATCGGTCGCGAGGACGCGGGCCGACCAGGCAGAACACGTTCGACACGTTCGTCAGTGCCTGAGCTGCCGCTCCAACGAGTCCGGCTCAAGCGGCCCGGCCTGCAACGCAGATCCGTGCTCAAGTGCATGCTGGCACGAACGGTGGTGGACGGGCCAACCCGAACGCGGCCTGCATGGAGGCCGGCAAGTGCGGCAAAGGGTTCCCGAAGCCGTACGCCCAGCGCACAGAGTGGCGCGACAACAAGCCATACCCGGTGTACCGGCGCCGCCGGGCCGAGGACGGCGGCCAGGAGGTGCGAGTCGGCCAGCGCGTGGTGACCAACCAGTGGGTGGTGCCCTACTCGCCGCTGCTCTCGCTCAAGTACGCCTGCCACATCAACGTGGAGACCTGCTCCTCGGTGCAGAGCGTCAAGTACGTCTTCATGTACATTTACAAAGGCTTCGACAGGCAGATGGTCAGAGCGGATCAGCTGATCAGGGACAACCCGGACGAGATCCAGGCCTACCAGGACATGCGTTCGATCGGCTCCAGCGAGGCCTGCTGGCGGCTCTTCGGGTTCGATGTGAGCTGCAGGTCGCCGTCCGTCCAGTCCCTGGTCGTTCACCTCGACAACATGCACATGGTGTACTTCAGGCCCGGCCAGGAGCGCGATGCAGCTGACCCGTCGCGCAAAACTGACACCCAGCTGACGGCCCTGGACTGCGCTACATCATCGCGAGAAGGCAGCCGAGGCATCCCGACTGCCTGGACATCCTCTACGGGCCGACTCCCGCGCCACTACAACCTGGGACAACAACGCACGTGTGGCGCAAACGCGGTGTATTCGGCAGTAGCGGCCGCAGACCATCGGTCCGCGTAGTCGCGCTGACGCCACGCCATCGGTGACGTCCTCTAAACCTGCGCGTGCGTGCTGCATTCACGTGGGAGGGCGCGACCAGCTTCGAGGAGCTGCGCACTGTCCGACGGCCTGCTGTGCGGACACCAACCAGGAAGGCGTGCCCGTCTGCGCGTGGCCTCCTGCAGACTGACCAGGATGGGTACGTCAGCGTCTGGGTGAGGCGGTCCGCACCACAAGAAACGTCCGGCGCAGATCCGGCACAGCTGTAGCGTAGACGCTGCTGCTGTTCTGCGCGCCCGGCCGACCGGGGCCCGAGCTCTGTTCGAGCGACATACCACGAGCAGCATGGGCGACGACTTCGGTTTCTACCGTTCATCCGGAGATGCCGCCCGAACCTGGTGCGAATCCGTAGGTTCTGCTCGACAGTCGAGCAGCGTCTGCAGCGAGCTGACCGGACGCTGCAGCGACTTCGCTCTGCCAGCGTGTCGCCGAGCACCGCGCAGCCCGCTGCAGCACTGGAACGCGCCGAGGAGCTGCGGCGCCTGCCGCCCGTTCATCAGGAGGAGCTGGCAGTTTCGACCCGGCAGAGCACTGGAGATGGTGGGGCCGAGCGCTCTGCCGACGGCTGCTTGGTGGTCCCAGGCGCGAGCTGGGTCGACTCAGTGATGGCGGCGGGTTGGCGCCGACAGCCGTCCGCTGGCGGTGTTTGTCGTGACGCGCCCGGTGGAACCGGCAGAAGACATACACCTTCACACGCTGTTGGCGGCAGTGCGGCCGACCAGGAAGGGGCGCTGGCTGTTCCCTACAGTGGCATCGCCGCCACCCACTGCTCGAACCAACGGACGCCCTTCCACTCGCGTTGCAGCGCCGCTGAGAGTGCGAGCGAGCACTCCACGTGCGCCATCCCGGCCCAGAGTGATCTGGCTCAGCTGATCCGACGCACCAGGCTGATTGTGTGGGACGAGGCGCCCATGGCGAACCGTCACCTTCTGGAGGCGCTGGATCGCACACTCCGCGACCTGAATGCGGTCGCCGGCGCCATTCGGTGGCAAGGTCATCGTGCTCGCGGCGACTTCCGTCAGATCCTGCCCATCATCAAACACGGCTCCCAGGCGCAGATAGTGGCCGCGTGTCTGCGGCGCTCTCCGCTTTGGCGACACTTTCACGTGCACCAGCTGCAGGAGAACATGCGCGCCCGGCGCGCCAACGACGGCGACCAGCGTGCCGAGGTGGAGCAGTTTGCCGACTGGCTGCTGCAGCTGGGCAGCGGCTTGCTGCCCGTCGACGACGCCGGCACATCGATGCTGCCGCCGGCGCTGCTGATGACGCCCAGCCATGTGCCCGACCGTCATCGACTGGGTGTTTGAGACGACCTCGCCGCGCGGGACGCTCGGACCGCGGACTACATGGCGACGAATGCGGGCCGTGCTGGCGCCCAAAAAGCGTGGTGGAGCGACATCAACGACTGCGTCATCGACCCTTCCCCGGGTCGGTTCACGCACTGTCTTCAGTGCCGGACGCGATCGTCATACGGCGGCGACGGAGTTTGCTCATCGCCCGACCGAGTACCTGAACAGAGCTGTGAACTGTGGGCGCGGGCTGCACCGTGTGCATCACCTCCGGCTGAAGCCGGGGCATGGGCCGGTCCATCGCTGCTCGCGCAAACCTCAGGTCCATCTCGACTGGTCGTCTGCAACGGCCCGCGCGGCTGCTACGTGATACGCGTGCTCGTGCCTGCAGCCTACTGGAGGGCGGATCCATCGCGGGCCGGCAGGCCGCCGCAGACCGGTGCCTCATTTCCGTCGCGTGTCCTGATGCGACCGGCCGCGACGGCGACTTTCCGTTGAGTGGGGAGCGCAAGTGGCAGTTCCCTGTGCGTCCCGCCTTCGCCAGTGACCGATCACAAGGCGCATGGGCCAGACGCTTGTGGCTCGCGTCGCCATTATTACTGGACGAGCCCGGTCTTGGACGGCCAGCTCTAATCGTGGCCGCCTGTCGAGTGGGGCAGCGCGCGACAGCTGCTGCTTTCGCCCTGTCGCCCTAACGCCCACGTGGCCGTTACGGCCTCAACAGTCGTGTACCGAGAGGTGCTGTAATCGTCGCAGCTCGGACGCTCGCCGATCTACCTGGAGTAGTCGTCTGCGGACTAGGGCCATCCATTTCTCGCGAGCGGCCTACTTTTATATCGAGTTCGAGGGCCCGCTCGAGTCGATCTGGTGCACCGATGGCCCTACGATGGTGTACGTAAGAGTCTGATCGACCTTAGTCCCAGCATGTGTGGTGAAGGTGAGGTATGGCCCGCGAGGACCCATCCCGAGGTGCTTTCCTGCAGGGGGTGGATGTGCACGCAAAAGCTCCGGGCAAGTCCGAAAGGCCTTGAAGCGTCCAAACAGCACGTCAGTGCGGTCCCGCCAGACCTGGCTCAGGAATCGCTTACTCCTGAGCGTGACGCTCACTAATGAATTGATACTGACTGTGAGCGCCGGTGGGTTACATTTGTCAGGTGCGCCGATGAAAAGGTCGAACTCTGTCTCCGGGACTGGACCCTCACTGACGTTCAGTCAAACAGTAACCTTAATGTTTGATTCATTCAACGCCAAGCACTGCAGTTGTATTTGCACTTCACTTGATATGACATTTGTTCAGCAGATACACGTGCTAAATTTCGTCCTCGGCGTAAATATGTCTCATTTGTTTAATGCGCGTTAGTCAATTGAGAGTCGATGTGCACTCATGACGGACGATTGCCACTGTCGGGGGTCGCCGCATAGTTGCTAGGTGTAGTCATTTCAGTTTCATATCAGACTACTTGAAATGTAATTAAAGACAATTTCTTGCTAAAAGCTGGTCCAGGCGCCCGTCGCTGCACAAAAATAATTCATTACAGACCGCCATTGGTTGAAATCGCAATGCAGTGCCGGCACAGTGTTTGCACAGTAGACGTGTGAATCTTGGCCACATTCAGTATGTAGTTGTGTGCAATGACAAAGTTCGACCTTGGAGACGTGTCTGGAAATGTGCCTGAAGCGAGTAGCACCCGTCCATGCACTCATAAAGCGCTGGTATGGTGGCACATTACGTGTCGCTGTAAGGGAGCGGGTGCCAAAAAAACAATAGTGGTGCCTTGAACGGACGTGCGGGTTGTGCGTTGACGGACGCGCAGGCGCCGGGCTTGTGTCAAATCGCTTACCGTAGGTCTGCACCAGGCGTGGGCTCCAGGTGTAGAGTTGCGCTGCGATCGTGATACTTCAGCCCTGTCGTAACTCGCTTCGCTGGCCAAACGGCGGTATATGGATCCCCGCCCGTTGTAGATTGGGTTGGCCGAACTTTGAACAGTCAGCAATAACAAAGCAGTCATTTAGTAGCCTACAGTCATCCAGTGTCTACAGCCTTGCGGAGCTGGAATTATATGTTGACATAACGAAGCGCCACTTGGATTGGATTGCTTCTTCTTAATCGTGTAAGCATCAACTTTAAACTATCAACTTGCAACTTGAACTGCAACAACTGTAAGATTAATCCCTATCAATTATCAACATGCGTTGCTCGATTTCGTGCACTAAGGTAAACATTCATGTCCGGTACTCTTAGTGGAAACAATCGCACTGATGCATCCCATAATGCTCAATAACTAAATAACTAAACCATTTCCCTGTCGGCCAACCCAGTTTTGCAGCAACCTCCAATCCCTCTTTTGCAGTGTCTGAAAATTGCCTTTTCCTGCCGGTGCAAAATTAGCACCGTTAATAAGAACATTCAAAGTCCGTCCGGCCATGCAGGTCCATGTCACACTGAATCAAAGCGCTATCTTCACTTTCGTATCTGTGTCGTTTGAAGTCACCAACATGGTATCTTCACCGGGTATTTCGGTATTTTCATGGTATTTATTATTAGCACATTGTACTTTTGATGACATTATTTTACAATTTTTTAAAAGTATATTTCGCTTTCAAATTTGGCGGTTGACACTGTCGCATTAACGTAAATCAACTTTGCAGCAACATCATGCGTGCATTGACGACTTGCTGGTGATTCCAGTGCACCTTGACCGCCATGGTTGATGGGTGGCGCGTGCATACAGCTTTAGGAGCCGCAAATTGTAGCCTCGTCGACGTGGTGTAGTATCGTTTTGTCAGAAAAGCCGTAAAAATATGTGCTTGTCGCCATCGCGTTAGGTTGTGTGCAGTCGTGCATTTTGTTCACCCACAAATGTTGTAACGCTACGCACTTATACTATTATCGACAGCTGTTCGTTGTAAGCTAACGTTTCTCCACAATCCACCACTAATGGTGTTCATTCATTGTCTTGGCCGGGCAGGACAATGCATGCCTGGCCTCATGGTGTCATCCAAATTACCGGCTCTAGGTTGAAATTAAATGTTGCAAAAGAATGCAACAAATATGTTCGGCAGTGTCAAATCGCGCTCTACGTTTGCTATCGGACGTTCGTCATTTCTCTTCTAGAACGAAGCGGGACTCTTGAATTTAACGTACGACACCACTGGCGCATAATTGGTCAATTGTCTGAAAACCTATGTTACAAGTAGTCATCTTGAATTTCGCATTTCCGGTTTCGTTGTACTTCTCCAAGCCGGAAGACATGTTTGGGCCAAATCAATTAGACCCGTATTTCAGCTAGGAAAGCTGACATAACCTGGTCCTTTTCATAAGTGTAAAACAGCACCTAGCTTTCCACTGCATTTTGGCCATGAAGGAACGCTTAACAAATGACTGCTATATTGTGTGCACGTAGTGCACGCATTGGGTTTCACACATTCATTTCAATTAAGGCTGTTATAAGAGCCACAGCTAACGGGCTTAGTTCAATTTTACGTACGTAGTTCCGGTACGTGTAGACGTAACGGGTCCTTAACGTGATATTTCAAGTCATTCAAAATTAATCGCTGCAAATGTTTAACTTGCACATTTCGAATGTTTATCATGTCATGAATGTTTACATGTCGTTTCAAATTTACATATGAAAAACAAAAATCAGGTTAAGGGCGGGGTGCGATCTCGGAGCACTTCCTCGACAGTGCACCCTGGTAAAAACAGGGTTGTGTTCAGGTGTCTGAAGCTGACAAAAAGTATTGCAATGCAACCTCTGCAATCCTTCAGCGATCCTTTGCATCGCATTGACCCTGACCTATACCTGGCTAAGACTCCGAGCCCTATTCGGTTTCCTAATTATCTTTCATCGCCCTGGCATCATATTCACATGCTTCCGCGTCCTTTAAAAATGCAGTCACTACGCTCGATGCTGTCCGAACATATTCTTTCCCTGGAAGCCTGGTGTCACCTCACGAACTACTGGACACATCGCTGACGAACATGCACGTTACAGGGGCATTAAAATATCTAAAGTATTGTGGTAGTCTTTGATAACAGTTTTTACCGACTCTTGACAGTAGCAGCGTTTGAAGTTAAGACTCAGAAAGTTTGACATGGTAATAAAAAGGGTATCATCCAATCAAACCGTCATTAAAACGTACGTGACGCTACATTTCAGCCACGTCATTCTAAACCGTAAGACATCCAGCTGGAGCCTGAAGCCACTTGTCCGGACCGACGCAGAAGCCTGGAGTGCTGTCTAGCCGGAGCCCTGGGGCCGCCGTCGGAAACCTGGAGCCGCCGATCCTGTTGCCGTCGGAGGTATGTGCCTCCGTTAGGCCCACGTCGCCGAGATAAGTTGGTGGACGTTTAGTGCTGCGAATTTGCGTCTGACCAAACTATTGCGGAAATTCAGATTATAACGCTGTTTTGCGCCACGACAGACGCGTTAGCCTGACAACCTACCGCTACCTTCTTTTCAAAGTGTTCGTTTCTTACAATACATGGCACAGCCGTCTCATGATATTCTTTGCTTCCCCGGATCAACGACAGCTGACTGTCCAAAAGAGGGTTCGGGGTGGCGGACAGGGGTTGGAACTTGGTAGCGTACAGGGGGGACGGAGAGACGAAAATTAATTTATAAGTCACGCACGAGCATGACGTGGCGCAGACAAAACGAGAGTGGCAAAACATAATGAGACCCTAAGACAACCACGGCAGTAACAACCAGTTAAGCTCTTTCGGGAGTGGGGCTTCAGAGGGCAAAAAGGACTCAGATATTCGTATTACATTATGTCTCGGCATGTTTTTAAGAATTATATTATTATTGTTCGCTGAAAGTATCTGTGCGTTTTGTGTAGATTGTTTGCATTACATTAACCGTAAAGTGTAAACCCTTGTTCAAACTCAAGGTAGGAGGCTTTGTTTTGTACGGGGAAAATCGTCACATTATTTTTTTACCAGACAATTAAAACCCTTTAACCTCAACTTTGTTCAAACCGCGGCGGTTTGTCCGGGCGGCGTTGCGGAGCGGCGGTTGCGGGCCCGGCGGGTTGTGGGCGGCAAATTTTCGGGCTGGTGTAGGTTGGCGGTTGCGCGGGCGGTTGCGGGCGCGTTTGGGGGCGGCGGTTGGCGGGCGGCGTTTGTGGGGCGGCGGTTGCGACGGCGGTTGCGCGGCGCGTGCGGGCGGCGTTTGCGGCGGCATTTGGGGCGGCCTGTTGCGGGCGATGGTTGGTAGGGATGGCGGTTGCGGGCGGCGGGTCGCGGGCGCATTGTGCGGGCGGCGTTTTGGCGGAGTTTGGCGGGCGGCGTTTGCGAAGCGGCGGTGGCGGTGCGGTCGGCGGTTTGCGGCGGCTTTGCGGGCAGCGGTTGCGGGCGGTGGTTGTAGGTGCCGGTTGTGGCGGCGGGTTTGCGGCGCGGTGGTTTGCTGGCGGCGGTTGCGGGGCCGGCATTTGCGGGCGGCGATTTGGGGCCGGCTTTTTGGGCGGTGTTTGCGGGCGGCGTTGCGAGCGGCGTTGGCGGGCGTGGTTTTGCGGGCGGCGGTTGCGGGCGCATTTGCGGGCGGCGTTTTGGGGGCGCGTTTTGGGCCGGGTGTTTTGCGGCGGCGTTTGTGGGCGGAGTTTGCCACGAGCGGCCCGGTTGCGGGCGGTTGTTGTTAGGTGGCATTGGTGGCGCGTTGTCGGTTTTTGGCGTTGGCGGTTGGCGGTTATTGCGCATAGCGCAAACACCCGTCTAGTATAGCCATAAAGTCCAATTGAGACGAAACCTAAGATAATATATAGCCATTAAGTCCGATCGAGACGAAACCTAAGATAATATATAGCCATAAAGTCCGAACAAAGAATAAAATTGACGACGCTGAAGCGGAAATATCATCATGTGGCAAGAAGGCGCCAGGAATAAAAAAACAAAAAATGTTGCTGCCAAACTTTGGTTACAGCTGTTGCGTAAACAAAGTTTAGCGACAGGAGGCGTGAGGACGCGGTGAGATATTAGTTATTGAAATTAAAAATAGTTATAGTGCGAAATGCATTGGGGAACACGTCTGTAGTTACTAAATGAGATATTCTGCATCGATTGGTGGGTATATTATAGGGATTAACTAATAACAAATGGTGGTATATCTGTTGGTACCACCGAAACTTGCAGTTAGGGGTTTTTCGACACGGGCAACAAAACTGCTATCCAGACTTGTGATTGATTCAAATTGTAATGAATGATTCAATCATGATTCACCATCCAAAATGAATGATTCAATCATGATTCAATCACTCAATGATTAATACCTCACCGCTGCGTTGCATTGCCAGTTGCCAAGCTTTGTATCAGCAACAGTTGGTCAGGGTATAAATATCAATCGGCTGATTATTTGTGGTACTTTGTCTGTATAAATGTTCCACTTATACCAATCATTCTAGTGGGATGTAAACCACACCTAAACTCATTCTGACTCGCTAATCCCTAACCACATTGGGATGTGTTGAAATGCCGCTGGAGGCTGAACCAAATGAACTCTATTCAGCCAGCAGAGGTCTACAAGCGTCTCAAGGTAGCGCAACCAGGGGCAACAAATTCTTTTAACGATTATCTATGAGCGTCTTGGGGTAGCGCAACCAGGGCAACAAATCCTCAAACAATTATCAACAAAAGAAAGTGTGTTATTTTCTAAGGATGCTAAGGCCGCAAAAAAGGCACCATACTAAACCCCTTGTGAAGCTGGAGGCCGCGTATAGGTCCAACCTTCATAAAGGTTAGGTCAGGTTCGGTTCTTACATTATGGTTGCGCTGCTCTGTGACGCTTGTAAAGTTATAGTGTTCATACACCACTGTTGCCAGTTAATGCTAATCAAAAACTTCAAAACTCCCACTCTGAGAAGAAATTGTAAGGAAATGGTACAGAATAGTGTCTGGAAGCATGCAGAATGTCCCAAAAAATAATTTGTGATTGTTTGTTGGGGTTGGGCGCACCAACACTTTTGGGGCAATTTTCACTCATTTAGTTTAGTGATGAAATAGGTAAGGTTTGAAACCTTCAAATTTCATGATATGAGCAGACGTCAGGATGAAATAAACTTAAGTTACAGAAAAGCATGACAAAAGTTACGTATTTCCTTGGTTTATACTTTATAGACATTCCTTGTACTCAATTTACCACTCACATTACCATTAATTTTATAAATGTCAGTGGAATGCCACACAAAAATACAAATCATGATCTACCTTAGCCAATCATCCATTCGGTACATAATAATCCATTCGGTACATATTCAGAAATGTAGGTTCCTGGGGAAACCACTTTTTCGCTAGGAAAACGCATAAAAAAACTACAACGAAGGAGTTGGTAAAAAGAAATGAAATGAAGACAGCCAACGCCTGTGTTTTTCTTCACTTGGTCACATTCGACATCTTGGTGTTGCAATGATAAGAACGTGTACAATTATGTAGCAAAATTAAAGAAAATATAATTAATCACCGCCCTCACCTAGCGCCGCTAAAGGAATGCCCGGGAAAATCTTGAGAGTACTTTCTCTGAATTTCCAATAGACCGAGAGACAGATGCATCCAGGAAAATGACGTCACCGGATATCCAGGTCTGCCATGTAGCTCATTCTGAAAAGTGATCTCACTGGACGTTAAGTCCACAGTACTGTTCGACCTTTAACAGTATAAAAAACAATTAAATGACCATTTCGTTGTGCACATCGTGCCAGGCGGCTTGTAGTGGCAGCTTATACGGGCTGAGATATCCATGTACGTCATAAAAATATGTTGCGTATGGGACGCTACAATCGCCAGACCCTTCTTATGCTGGTTTATGCGTCAATTTGATAAATGTTGTTTGCTTGTTTGGTAGCATCTCAATTTGGCAGCAAAAGGTTGAAGGTATTTAATGATGTTATAAAGTTAATTTTTATTTTGGCGATTATGTACTGCAGTTGGACTAATAATTTATTTGGATTAATTGCCAGTTCAAGTTTAGTTTTTTTACGCGCCCTAACCCTCCAACAACAACAACAGTTCAAGTTTGGTTTTGTAATTGGGTAGATCGTATTAAGTTAACGTCCCCAATGGGATCCCCAAAGGATCATAGAATGGGAATCCCGTATGGGAATGGGAACACTGGTCAGTGGCGGATCCAGAAGGGGGGGGGGGGTGCAGGGGGGCCATGCCCCCCCTTTTGGCTTGAACTTGAGGGGGCACTCTGACGACCGCCTGAGGGGGCACTCTGACCGTCTGAGGGGCCACTCTGACCAGGGGCGTAAGAACTCCTTTGAAGTTGGGCGGCAAAAGGCATTTTGAATTCGATTCTTTCCATGCAACGTCCATAGGCGTAATGTTAAAATCCTAAAATGTTGGGGAGCAGTTACCCCTCTGCCCCCCGGCTCCTACGCCTATGACTCTGACCGACTCAGGGGCACTCTGAGCATCTGAGGGGGCACTCTGCTGACCTGAAGGGACATCAACATTTTGAAAAAAAATACAAAAATGCTGAAATAGGGCCACCCTCAAAATATGGTGGACCAAATCCGTCGAGTTTTCGAATTTGGGTATGGGTAGGGGCACCACTCCAATTGATGACCCCCTACTTTAAAATTGTATGGATCCGCCACTGACACTGATGGATCTAAGGCAGGGGGGCATTAGGGGCAAATTCCCCCATTTGGCCTGAAATCGGCACAAATCTACACATTTCCTGATGCAGAAGTACATCTACGCAACTTTTACAAAGGGAAAGTTTATTTCAAAACGTCTAGCAATGCATAAGGGAGCATTTTTTTTAATTTGATGAATTTTTTCGGGGTGATGCCCCCCCCCATGGCGGCGAAATAAATCCTTAATCCGCCTTTGAATGGGAAGGGGATAGCTATGGGCAAGGTCCAAGAACGCAGGAACCGGTGGAGCATGGCGAGCACCCGCCCCCAGCATTTTTAAACATGGTCGAAACACACTGTTGATACTCAAGACCATTCACTTCTCTACACATTTGTGTTTGTCCCGTGTCAGTGTGACTTGCGGTTGCCGAGATATAGGTCTAGAAATGTAACGCCGTTTGTGGCTAGTTTCTCGTTTTTGAATTTTGTGTAGGCTAATTTTTGCACCGAAATATTGCTTTAAAAAGGTTATCCCCCCCCCGTCGGTTCTAAATTGGCTCAGACCCCCGTCAGTGCGTGGGTGAAACGCATAATGACATTTTTATGTTCACACCATTTGCAACTCGACGCGCTGATGACAATAGATATCCTGGGCATATTAATCCAAATTTGTGCGCCTTAAATTAGATTGAAGAGCCGATACCTATTAGATTAAAGAGTTGAGTTTAAAGTTTGACCGTAACATAAAGAAGTGTCAGGAATCCGTAGAGTTTTGCATATTTTGTTGTAGTTTTGTTTTTGCGAGGGCACACCATTACTGGCTTGCACCCCACTTCTGGAAGTTTGGCTGCGCCTTCGACATTTCTGCGCCTTCCAGTCACTCCTATGGCCCGCGACAATAAGTCGACTCAATTTTTACTCAGGTGACTCAACTCTGTCTCAAACGAAAATAAATGTGACTCAACTCTGGCTCGACTCAGCAACATATTTTTTGGTACTCACTCAACCCTGACTCAACTCACATGAGCCAAAATTGAGTCAAGTTTGACTTACGACTCATGAGTGGA
>VOPJ01011190.1:0-116602 GCA_014673585.1 Semibalanus balanoides
GATAGGCAAGCCTCACTATCGCTTGCCATGTGAATATCGTACTTTGTAGTGCTGTGTCGCCCTATGAAGTGTCGTGCTGTGTCCCTGTGTCGCCCTCTTTCACTCTACAGTATCCTGGTTATGGGCGCAAAATAACCAAGGGGTTGTTGCACCCTTAAACCCCAAACAACTATACAGCGTCAGTGCATTGTTCTTGCTTGAAGCTAACTTCATAGTCCAAAGTCCACGAAATTACCAGCCAGCTAATACATAGTATGCATAAAATGATACGTTGATATCGAATGTTGCACCGTATAACACTAGAAGTTGCGACATTTAATATTTATTCTCATTTTCACTTGATCGAATGTGCATCGGCTCAAACGGCTTTGTGGTGCTTTCGATTAAGAAACCTTCGGACAGTTATTTTGCACGGGATGCAGGCTCTTAATTTTATCGATTTTGCTTTTGAAACTAGCTCCAGCTATGGCTATGTAATATGGTTTGCATGGGGTGGTCAGCTCCGTGGTTGTCCGTGGCCTAACGAAAAAGTAGAGCCGTGTTAGCTTCTACCGTGCGAGCGGCTTCGGTGCTGTAATGACGTCGGCATTGGCGTGCAAGCCAAACGTACAACCTGTCTGTCTTAGTCATGTGTTGTCGAGATCGACAAACTTGCCAAGGCTTTGCCTGAATAATTATTGGCAATATATAGCCTCGTTCTACACCGCACTAAATAGTATTCCGCGGAAAATTTTCCAACAATCCGGAAAGGCCGTAATTTCATCTCGTCGCATAGGCGCACAAAATCGCACGCGAAGACAGGACACGCGTAAGAAGTAGATCGGAAGAATGCTACCCAAAATCTAGGAAATTACGCCGAAAATGTACAAAGAATATCCGTGGAAAATATTCCGCGGAACATATTTAGTGCGGTGTAAACACGCCTTATGTGAACTGTGAATTTGAATGAAGGATAACAAGGCCTAAAACAAATCAGGCAACCAAAATGTATTTAGCAATTTGTTGGACAGAAAAATGAGACCACAGTTACTGGGAATGGTTGCGATAAAGGTGTTAATTATTTGAATTCTTTAAAGCTATTGGTACATGTACGGTGACCAATTTTGGGGGAAATATTCCGGTCGGCGACCAGCTTTCAGTTTTTTTAGCACTGAGGTGATCATTAAAAATAAAAACAAAATTCCATATGAAAATAGGTCATGAGTTATTCATACTTTGGAAGCCTGAATTCAGGCAAAATTGGTGATATTGTTTTGAAATTTGGTCTGCAATTCGCCAATATGTGGTTCTCAAATAAATCATACTTTTTATACTTTTTACAACATTTATTTTTTCGGCATTTTATTTTAAAAAAACGTTAAAAATGGGATACAAAAAACATGTGAAAGCAATAGGAGATGTCAATTGTGTAGCTATAATCATTTGTTCATAATACGTCCTTTGTACGATTTTTTCTTTAGTTTACCTGATTTTTTTTATCGAACTCGTGTGCAGCGACGTCACTAAGTTCTCTATATCTCGATTTTTCCTCGACAGAATTGCTTCATTTGTGCACAAAAGACGTAAAATTGATGTAAGATAGCGCATTTGTCTTTTTAGTTGATAGGAAAGTTCGTCAGAGGGGCGTTCCCCCCTCTAACCCCAGTCAATGGCGGGTCAAATGAGCTACAACCTTGAAACGGGATAACTTTTGCCATGGGCAGTTACTTGTTGTGCCTATTGACTAAAGCCTTAGCTAATTAAAGGTCGGAGTCGATCTCGGAGTCGGAGTCGGAGTCGGAGTCGGAGTCGGAGTCGGAGTCTCCGGAAGGGTCGGAGTCGGAGTCGGAGTCGGAGTCACCTGGAAACTGATCGACTCTGCAGCCCTGGTCATCATGACACCTTATATATATATATACTATTGAAACTTTGAGAGAAAAATACAATTAACTGGCAACAAGATTATTAAGGATTTGTCTTGATCAGACTTAATGACTATGAGCGGAAGGTTATGTTAGGTTTAATGAAATACTGCAAAGTATTAAGTTGTTAAAAGCAAATAGGTCAGGAAAGAACTCAGATACATTCCAAAAAATAAGGAAACAGAGACATTCTGACTTTTTTAAGTTAATCATTTCCATGCAACGCCCATAGGTGCCAGACTGCAAAGTGTGGCAGAGGAGCCGACAAAACGCACCAGCCCATGACAAAAATATGCACCAAACCGGACCAAGCAGGCCAAAAATCTGCACCAGTCTGCAACAGACCAGCCCAAGATCCACACCAGCCCATCAAAACCAGTAAAACTCATGATTGGGTCGGAACCTGAGAGGACATTTCTTCAGCAATAGTTCCTAATGTGAAATAGCATGTAAAGATTTGTATTAAGTTAATCTGCCCTGTGCAACTGATGCCCGCAGCACAGCATTGGCACCACACCCTAACAGGTCCACGACGTACACCTGCCAACTCCAACAGCCGGTGATTCTGCAACTTGCTAGCTTCTCTAAATCCACACCAAATCCACACCAGACGGGCCTGCACTGACTAGATCTTGTCAAATATGCCATACTTTGCAGTCTAGCAGGACAGCGTAATGTTAAAGTCCAAAAAATGGGGAATGACCCCCTGCAGCAGACCCATGAGGTTAGGTTTGATTATGTTATTACACCAGTGACATCATCAATCAAACCAGCTGCATCACCCACCTCGTTACACTACCTGACCTACACATGGCGCACCGCACCAACAGGTACCCAAGTCAAAGATTACCATATTATTTTTAATATAATACAATTGACGTGTATGTGTTAGGTAGGTACATTGTGATACCATTTAAAATTTGTGTTACAGTACAACACTGAAATCACAACAAACTGAAACCCCTTCATATCAATATTGGACCTTGACACTGTGTAGTGTTGTGTGTACCCATATAAAACATGACATATTATAAGCTGTTTTATGTGTTCGCAATGAGTCTTGTAATCTTAATAAGTACTAAGAAGATTACTGTCCTTAAAACTAAATACTTCATTGCTATACGCAACCTTAATAAAAAGTGAAATATTACAGGAAAAGTATGATACCTGCCATCAGAAACATATAAGTTTGTTCATTAGTGGTTCTATGGTGAAGTCCTCTTGTGAATCAGGGTTATATCTGTTTTTTTAAAATTGGATGTCTTTAACGGAGCCCTTGAAATTAATTAATATAGTATAGAGAGATAAAATTAAGCGTAGATCACTTCATTGAATAGATTGCTAAATAAGATCAAACAGAGTTATGAAAGATACTGGCGTGGTACGTTTATTCTTATACTCCTGTTTTATCTTTTTTTAAGAATTTAGAATGAAGTTTAGTTTTTTAATTCTCTTTATATTAAATCAGGGTTAATATCATTCAAAACATAATTGCTTGCCATCTTAAATTAGACTATACCATTACAAACAAGAGCAGTGGAACTTATCGAAGTACAGTTATTGCAAACACATCTTGTGATGAGTGTGGCCGAATGTACTTGTGGAGGAACAAAATTAGTTCAGAGATTTCAACTAATACTTCGTTAAGTGCATGACATAAATATCTTCGTGCTCTTTCTGTAAGTTTTCAATGTTAAATGCATTCACCGTCATAATTATCGGTCGCTCATGACTTGGTTGTACATATTACGTCGGGGGGGCGAATCGGCCCTCCTTTGAGAGGTGTTTTCGCGTATGGTTTCATGCCTACTCACTCAGAAACTTTCAAACTTCGCTGGCTTTCCGATACATTTCATTCTGCGCATCGAATTGGTTGTACTTTTTTTTCTTCAAAATTGAATGTACTGTAGGAGGGGTACAGGGACAGTTTAGGGCTGTTCGCCGTTTGACACAAATCTTTGCATGGTACACACTCATGCAGGAGTGTGTGGTTGAAAGAGAATTGTATTAAGCAAAAAAGAATCGGTTGAGAATTTATTGTTTTTCAGATGGCTAAGTATCTCTAAAGATTTCGAATCTTTGAATTCTTTAAATACATTTTTTTGAAATTAACTTTATTGTTTTTTGCACAATATAATGATGCAAGTTTGTTGTTTCATATTCAAACTGACGTTCGAACGAAAAAAACGTAATGAAATGTAAGGAAACCATGCTTCAATATATATGTTTGAAAGTTTTCAGGGTGATAAGTTAAATATTCCTGATTGACCTGATTGGTCAGGTAAATGCTTAACGTTCCAATTATAAGTATATTTGTGAAATATTAAAAATGATGGTTTAAGTACATTGCATCAATCCAATATTTCAGTCATCGATGTCTACTTAGCCCATCTTTGATGAAAGGAGTTATTTGTTTAGTCAGTAACCTTTGTGATAGTCATGTCAAGTCACCCAACCCTTTTTATGAATAACTCGTTAACAATAAACATCATGGTGACTCACAAAAATTGGTCTCAAGATTGTTTGTCTCATCATAGTTTTGATAATTTCAGTTTGACCGATTTACTGTGTCTACCTTACCTTTGATCTTGAACCCTGGACGCACGGGGTTCAAATTTTGATTTGGATCAAAGTGATAATGATGTCTGAATTCGCAATGACGTGAGAAACATCGATTGGTACCTACAATATAATCGAGTGTGTATATACTTATATATAAAATGCCTTATTAGAACAAACATTTCGCCTGCAAAAGGACAGGTTTTCTGTTAAAAACATTCTGGTTGACCTGTAACAGTCCAATACATTGACTGAGCGTTAGTTTCTGATGCCTACGGGTGAAAGACATAATAAGACGCGCTTTACGCGATTGATCGGATTCCGTCCTAGCTGCGATAGTTGTCCGAGATAATGGCTATGTTCTCCTGAAAATGGCGATGTTTTGAAAAATAATGTTTTGATGACGGGATTTTGACCTTGTGAAGATAATGGTCCAAGGTCCAAAATTAGTGACAAATATAGGAGGTTCATTGTCGACGTAGTCATCACACTCAAGCTTTCATGTTTTTCCAGCTCTTATGGCAGCGGAGATCTGAAGGGGGGCCCGAATTAAGTCCCCCCGACAGATTCGGTATACTTTCCGATCCTCCAGGACTGTATGGTTAAAGTCATGTAGGTACAACTTGCAAGTCTATGGGCACTAAATCAACGTAACAAATCCTTGTGTAGTTTTGAACTGAATATCAAGGTCCAAGGACCTGAAAAATTATTTGGCGTGAGCTACACCCTTTTATGAAATGCAAATGACATCATTTAGGAGTAATTCGATGTTTTTACGTAAATGAAGCGGCGTAATTTCGATGGCGTAGCTTACGCCGTTTTTTTCTTTATGAAACGGAATCGGCGTAGGTAACGCCAAAGTCGGCGTCAATTACGTAGGTCCGTAGGTTACACCGCTTTATGAAACGATGCCCTGATTCGCTTCATTCCTACTAATGAGTACAAATAACGTTAAAAGGTAACACAGGGAGAGGAAAAATCCGCAGTGTGAATCGTTAGCCGTTTCTCCGATTACCGCACACCGTACCGAAATCACAGCTACTAACTTGAAGAAATGAAATACGCTGCGCGCAACTCGACTTATTTCTGTCCAACGCACGAGAGGAAAACAAAGTAGATTCCACATCGTTATAGCGCTGAGCACAGCTGACAGGACAGCTTTATCGTCTGTGCGTCTTCTTATCGCCTCCATCCCAGCTGCTCGCAGTGAGTTGGTCCGTGTTTCTGTTCCCGCCGCCGTGCTGTCGCCACCTCGCGACAATCTCAGCCAGAGCCTGGTCGATAGACCTGCCTCCCACACGCGACTACTCGCGGCATTCACTCTCCCCTATCTTACGTTCAGCTGAAGCCGGGATGTAACTGACCTAGAAAAGGCGCCTACCGGGCGACCCACCGTCCTGCCCACAGGCGCTGAACTGCAGGAATGCAGACCGCTCGGGACCGGCCGGCAAGGCATCAATATTTTGGCAACTTAGTCCGAGCAATTTGATTGGGGGAGTTCCTGGGATTATTATGATACGCTTAGCATAGTTGATGGCGCGAATCTTGACTCCTGGGGCATTCCACGACAAATCGACCAAGGCTTGACACCCTCATATTTTTGAAATTTTGCAAATGAGTTTACATGNTAATGTTTCACCATTGCGATTTCATCAGAGTTAACATGATAATGATGACCGCAAAGTGTTCGACAAGTCCAAATCAACAGCAACACATAAGTGCCTGATATGATTTCTCGTTAATAGTATGTAAGTCAACATGCTGGGGTAATGGTTGCAAATTTTGTGAAAATAATTATCTGCCTTACCTGAATGGGCCCCAATGGGCATGGGTCGCAATATTATGAATTTGAATGGGTCTGGTCTGGGTCTGGGCTTGGGGTTTGGGCACCCATGATACCTGATAGTCTCTAGAGGAACTTGAACTCTGTTGCGAAAAACACGCATTGCACTTAGCACCGACAAGCTAGCAAACGCCTTCACGCTTCGGAGTTCCGTCAAACGATTTCTACTGCACTTGTGTTTGCCCAAAGACCTGGTGCTCTCCTGCTAAACCTTCCCCAAAAATACTTGCACTTAATTTTCCAGACGAACATAATGCAATATTTCACACGGCTCGAGACATAAACGTATCCGATACAAATGACTTGAGTCTCAAAATGCAAAAATATTCGAAAAAAAGGTCACAAAGTGTGACCTTTTATATTCGAAAAAAAGGTCACAAAGTGTGACCTTTTTTTCTAATATTTGTGAATTTTGAGACTCAAGTCATTTGTATCGTTATATCTATTAATTTTGCCAAGTCTCAAACAAGGGTTAAACTTAATTTATAAACGTATCCGACTAATAATCCATCCAGGTACGAAATCATGGCAACCGGGAGCTCATTGCAGAATGTATCTGGCGAAGGCGTATCTAGGATTTTGCCAAGGTAGTACCCGCGGTCAATGATACATATATGGAGCCCCCTACATATTTCAGCTTCGCTAACACGATTTCCAGTATTATTCTGGGTGCAGTGGTGGTGGTGATTCGGGGTTGGGTTTTACGGTGCCGTAATTTCTCAGATTCTATGGCAAGCCCATTCCTATTTAAGTATTTACACCTATTTTAGACATAATACCAGGCACATTATGCAGAATCTACCCTCTCAGGCCGGCAGAAAGCCTCTTCAGTCTTCAGGTACCCTCATGCCGACTGAGGGTCCTTCAGGGCGACCTAGGGTCACCTCAAGCTGACCTAAGACTCACTCAGGCGGCCAGGGGGCCCCTTGGGTCGAAAGGGGCCCTTTCAACCTGACCAAGGGCCCATCAGGCAACCAGAGCAGCCCCTCATGCCATCAAAGGGCCCCTATCATGTCGACAGAGGGTCCCTAAGGCTGACTGAGGGACCATCAGGCCGACAGAGGGACACTTAGCCCTCAGGCTGATAGATGGGTCTTTTCAGGCTGACAGAGGGCCCAGTCTGGTCGAAAGGGCCCCTCAAGCTGGCCGAGGGACCGCTCAAGCCACTAGAGGGGCCCCTCATGCCCACATAGGGCACTCAAGACTACACAGGGCCCCTCATGCCGACAGACAGCCCCATCAGAACAATAGACGGCCCCTTATACCGACAGAGGGCCCCTCAGACCAACAAAGGGTCCCTCATAACGACCAAGGGCCCCCTCATGCCGACCAAGGGCCCACTCAGGCCTACTGAGGGCCCCTCAGATTGACAGAGCTTCCCTCAGGTCGACAGAGCCCCTCAGGTCGAGAGAAAAAGAGCCGCTCAGAACGATAGAGGGCCCCTCAGGCCGATAGAGAGCCCCTCAGACAGATACAAGGCCCCTCAGGCCGATCAAGGGCCCAACAGACGGACAGAGGGCCCCCTCAGACCGATAGAGGGCCCCCTCAGACCGACAGAGTTTGAACAGCCAAGGGCCTTACATTGGTCATGTTGAGTTGTTGACACTAGTCCGTAGAACATATTTTTCTCTGGAAAATTCTTTAGGGCCCATTTGTAAAAACTTTTCCATGGTCCCCAGATTCACTTTAGTTTGCTTGAGATATTCCAAATTCGCCAAATCAGCTCGGCGGAACAAAATTATCAAGATCGCCAGAGAGCTTTCGCTACTAGAGCATTGCCCTTTAGGAAAATATACAAACGCTAGTCATATATTGAGGTTAGCGCTGGCCAATATAGAAACAATCGGAGCACTGTAGCAGCTGCCGAATAGAGCCTCGATAACTTATAAACAAGCCCTTAATGTCGTTAGGGGTTTGTTATCGTCTGGTCGGCCAATAGTAAAGGTAACTACCTTCTGTTGCTCGTTGTATAGTGAGCGATCGTTATGAGTTTTGTTAAACAAACAAATGCAAAAACAGAAATAACTAAAATGTGAGACTAAAGGGGCTCCAGACGTGAATTTTATCGTAACCAATGATCAAACCAATAGCTTCTTACCGCAAAAAAATATATTTGACATTTCAAAAGAGTAGGCACACTCTCTTTAAACGAAAGACAAATTGTGCCCCTCAGCCCAAGGGGTACCAGCGGGTGTCCAAGATACCCCTTGGATACGCCCTTGGTGTCTGGTAAGACCGGCTTTCTGAATGAAACCTCCCTAGCTATCTGATATGTATGCAGCTTACACCTACATACCTACCAGTTTATTTATAAATAAAAATAGCAGCCTCATGTCTCACCACGTCCCGGACTCCTGGAAGCTGACCATTGTCCACCCATCCAAAAGTCACCGAAAATCCACCGATATCTCTAATACCGGGCCTATACCCATCCTCCCAACGCATAGCCAAAATCACGGAAGCGCGTCGGTTAGCGAGCAGCTGTTCCATACTTCACCACCATCATCTTTTCTGCATCCAGATCAACCACGGGTTTAGATCTGGGCACTCCACCGACACCGCGCTTTTAAACTGTCACGAAACCAAGAATCTCAGCCTGGACCGCAGTGCACGTCACTCTTTTATGCCTTTAATTGTTCCAAGTGCTTGACGTCATCCTCATGATTCTCTTAGTGCTGTAAGCTGGAACTATACGGTGTCGACACTCGGTGGTTTCAAGAGCTACCTCATAAACCTATTATCAAAAAGTATGGTCAAGCGGAAACCCACGAGTTCGAAGAGAAACGGCTTAGTAACTGACCTCGGCTGGATCACTCCTGATACACGACGGGCAGGCTACCAAGGGTCGCCTAGGTTTTCTGCTATGTTTCATGTATGCCACGACCTACCGATGCTACAGCGGCGCATGGATAGGCAGATTATGCGATGCACCCATGGTGATGTCCTCTGTGGCCGGCGGATCTTTGGGCACCTTGAACCCCGGCTCATGGAGAGACATTAACCCTCACCTTGTCTGGCTCTTATTGGTTCCTGGCAAAACGGCAAGTGAAACTCAACGCTGCAGAAACGCAGGCTCAAATCTGTCTTCAGCTCCAGCCTGTGCAAAAACTGCAGGAAGCTTCCCGCCATCAGGTCAAATTGCATGGTCCACGGTTGCCGGTCCCCCCACTGTCCGGAACCGTGTGGTGGGGTGGGTATGAGTTTTGCGACCAGGCCATGTACGTTCTCGGCTCATGTATGATGACTTGTGTAAGCGGTGCACAGTACTGCTTATCGGTCTCAGCCACGGAAATGTAGGCCAGCAGCCTGCACTCATGCGACCCTCACACACTAGTCCAGGGTCTTGTTCACCTCGCTAGTCCGTTTATTTGCATTTGTGGTACGGGACATGTAACGTCGGTCAGACGGCGGCGCCTGCAGAAGCTGCTCAACTTTCGGAGCACGATGGATTCTCAGCCGTAGGAAGGAGTATTTTGATCAATTCAGCGACGTTTAAGACAACTCGAGTGCTGATCGGCGGGCAACATATAATCTTTATCATTGCTCTCGACCCTGTTGAAACGCTATTTTAGTAGACATCACAGCCCGAGTCGGCTTCATAGTTTCATCTTGTATACAGACGTTGATGCTTCACCATCGCCGAACCAGCAGGATGAGGAATATGTGACAACCTGCATGACACCGAGTGATCTGCACAAGAAGGCGGGAAGCGGCGGCTTCTTGGTACTCGAATTGTGACGGCTGTTAACGCCTGCCCGGGCTACTAAATCGGTGACCCTCAGGCCCACTTCAGTTAAGACCGAGCTGCCGTAAGCACATCAGGCAGACACAAGGTGAAACATTTGGATGATTGATAGTGTTTTACTCGGTGGCGTGACTGTATGTGTGTGAGTGCGTGTGTGCGAGTATGTCTGCTGACCCGATAATCCACTGTTTTACGTCTATGACCTGCGACCGTGAATAGCCACCGCAGTCGCGTTCGGATCGGTTGCTGTTGAAGTAAAAAATTTACAAATTTGTGATAGATAACAAAATAAGCATTCTGGAGTAATCGGACCTAAGTTAGGTATCTAGGGACCAAAGTTGAATGCAAGATTTTGCTTTTGATCCTGTAGTCAGGGTGTAGCAGCAGAGATGGTTTCAGTTGAATGTCAAAGTAGCACAATAGATTTTCCACTCCTAGCGGGCGTAAGAAGCAGTCATATGCTAAGTGATCGAGCAGTGCTAAGAGGATGTGTGCGCTTGGTGGCTACGTGCCTCGTTTGAATGCAAATTCGATTTTATTCAGGTTACGCTGGACGCCGCGCTGAATATAGGCACTTTCTTTCTTTTGGGAAAATTAGAATGATTGACTAAATTATATATTTTTAAATCACAAAGGTTATTTGTTCACAGACAAATGTGTCATAGCCCGATAGGTTTAGAATCGGCAAGGAAATACCTTCTTCCGGCAGAGTAAAGTAAAACGTTTCTTATATTCAAGACACACACTTAAATTCAACGCAGCTTAAAACTTGCGACTAACTAACCGAGAAGCTGGCGTGACATCAATGTGGAAGCACTCTATTCAAAATGTGGTTGTTTAAGTTAGTATAGCTCGTAAAAACATGACCTAGGTTACAACATGGTCTCACTAACCGATACAAATGTATTACAATCAATAGCTGGTGATCCATGGTCAGAGTTATGGCTGGACCTTTAAGCCTACTGAAATCAACACAGCACCAATCACTGATAAATCATTTTTATCTGCGATAACTCAGATAAGCACACGTCGAAGAAGGCACCGAAATTAATTTTGCCGAAGACCCATGTAGTACACTCACACTGACTGCAATCTGCATAACAATTCTAAAGAATAGTGTTTTTTCGCATAGTTCTAAAAAATCATTCGGTTACATCGCCTTAATGGGTATCCCCTGAAACGTGCAGGTACAATATCCGCGATCACGCAACGATTGCGTAGGTCCAGTAGCAAAACGGTTCGTCAAAGGACGCTTTTTATCAGAATCAGAGTCACTTTCTTATTAATGGGACAGACGAAAAAAGATCGATTGAGCCACAAAAAGCAGCGCGGAATCTCGATACGCATCGGACTATGCATGCTGATAAGCGCACACATATAGCAGATGCAATGCAGACCACATTGTTCGTTATTTATAGAACCGATGATTGCATGGAACAATTTGGTCATAACAAACTAAAACTTGGCTCAGATGCGACATCGAACGATGCATCAGGGATGAAAGAACGTCACAAAATTGTAGTTGGGGTGGGGGGTGGGGGGTGGTGGGGTGGGGGGTGCGGGGGTGGGCAGAGAACCTGTGATCTCTCTTGAGAGAAAACCAACTCACCTATGCTATATTTCTTGGCAAGAATGTTGCCTCTTCTCGCTCTGGGTGGCGAACCCTTTGCCATCGAATGTTGTTTGCCTCAACTAGCGAAAATAAAATATTTGAGCATCAATTAAATCCGGGAAGTTGATGGGCCATGCCTTCCTCCACCCACACCCCCTGTTCCGACAAACTAAGCATGACGGATAGAACCCTCAGTGGGCAAACTATAGGCATTGTACATTAAACTGTTAAATTACTATTGATATTGGTTCTGGTACTAATGTCGAGACACCTATACGCTTTTAAAGACATCTAGAATGTATATTTTGTGCCATTTAAGGGACCAATGGCCTGGCCTCTTTGACTTGTTGAAGTTATATAACAAAGCAATGATCGAATTATACATGGCGTAATGCATATTTAAAGGGATAGTGCCACCTCGGGAGATTTCAAAGTAGGCTTAAATGAATGCTGGGAAAATGTATAATGTATGCTGGATGCTCCAAATTGCCCTAAGTAATGTTTTCGGCAAAGCATTTTCTATTGGTATTCCCAACTCCAAAAACATTGGTTCCCATTTGTGCACAGCACGAAATATATTAAGAATGGCCGTTCCATATTGCTTGGATATTTGCTTATTATATTTGGCGCGAGACTGTTTCAAAAACAAATGGCATGGCATACCTCAGCATTGGATGCTTGTAGCAACTTAGAAGCTGGATTTTTCGACAGCAGTATGGCGACCAGGCGACCGCTAGTGAGCCAGGGTACTTTTTATGTTGCCAAAAATGTTATTCATGTTTATTTATAAAGAACAAATAATAGTGTAAAGAAACAAATTGTTATTATATAAGTAAAACTGTTATTATAGCTTATGCAACGTCAAACTCACTGATCACTAGCTGGTCCCTAGGCGTCGGGAAGCTGACTGCGAATTATCTTGTCTCGTACATGTAAACACTAGCTCCCCGGCCCCGAAGCCCGTGAGGCCCAAAGCCAAAAGCCCGGAGATTCGCCGCAACTGACGTTCAACGTGTATCTGTTGTTAGAGGGTAACGTTCATTTATCTTTTCTGACCAAAGTCGAGCCAGGGAGCTTTGGGCCGAAATGTTAGCCATTTGGGGTTGTTCTTATAACTGAAAAAAGCTGAATTAGTTGACAACATAATAACTGTATACACTTTTTAATTTTTAAAGCTTCACTGACGGAATGGGATGTATTGCAATATGTTCAAAAGACCAATTTAGTCCGCAAAGAAGTGATTCCAAAAATATGTGCGGAGGCGACCTCCAATTTTTAAGAATGTTGCCAATCATTGCTGGGTGCAAAATGTACTTTTGATACTTTAATGGGAGTTTCGGGAACAAGACTTTTCAGGGTGAAATTCGGAACGCGTAAGATCTACCGATTGACACCAAAAACTCGATATTGGCCTGCAAGGTCGGCACGTATCCCTTTAAATGTTAAAGTCAGCATGGCAAAAACAACCATCGAACACAAACTTTAACTTTATTCTAAATACGCAGTTGATTTCACGCATTGCTAATGAATCCACCCGTTCCGGGTTTATAAAGCAAGTTTTTACTATCTAAGTTCTTACATTGCAGTTTTGCGTGACATAGATATAGTGCTTATAACACGAGCAAAACACAAATGATCACTTGGAACCTGTCAGTTTAAACGGACTGCTGGATATTAAGCCAAATCAGGTATGCACGTTCTCCAATTCACAGCGATTCGCATTTCTTGCAGATTGCTACTTCATGTCACCATAGCTCTCCAGTATGTGCGGTATGACTGCATATTAGCATCCACAGTGGCAATCTGACGCTTTCTAGCGCAGTGCAGTGCGCAGTAAGAGCCCCGGTGTGGCTGTCTACGGTATTCTGCTGGTGGCTCAGGCCACGGACCTTGCGTGACCGCCGCTGCAGGGACCGTTTGTTCCAGTGAGCCGACCCGATGACACGCGTCAATCGATTCCGACGACGCGCTGGGACACATGGTCACCGGGCCGCCGTCACGGCACCGACCGGCTGGCACAATGGATGGTGATGGCCAGCGCAGCAGTCACACGGCGCAGTTGACAGTGGTGACTGGTGGGCAGCGCACACGGGCCGCTGTCACTAGTGACGGCAATCGGAAGCTGACTTTCGAAAGTTCCGATACTTTTTGTGTCGCTTTGGGAGTATTTTTTTTTTTGCAAAACGAAAATCGAGCAGAGCGGTCAGAACTCTGTTGAACCAAGGACTAAATGACAACAGATTTCGACCAAATATGACATACCGAAAAAAGAGTGTCAGTTGGCAAGCTATCGCCGACGATATTTTATTTGGGGGAGGGAGAGGAGCACATTAACAGCTTATGTCGAAATTCTGCCTCGTCCAGCAGTGAACGAGTTACTCCGTGTCGTGTAGCGTCAGTGTTCTAGGATTGGGAAATTTGGGTGGAAAATGACACCCTAGCAATACTATTTGTCCAGTCTTTTCCCCAGTTTTACTGTGAATTTTCCACTCCTTGCATTGGATAAATGGAACCCTGTTACGGATAATTATGGATGTAATGATATGGACAGCCTATAGAGGGAAAAACAGGTGCAAATTAGCATAGGTAATAACTAATTCCGGTGAGCGGTTCATTGGTTATAGATAAAGCATAGAACGTATATTTTTGCTGTTTAATTTTCCACTCTCCATTATGATTTTTAGCCATAATTTTCCACTCCGCACCCTAGCTCGAAACGAATCCTAGGACCCTGTGTGGCGTGCCGCTCCGATCAGATATTGCGATATTGTGACTATGTTCGGTACACGCGTGACCCGACTGAACGGTCAGAGGCGAGGCTGAGCCGGAGATGATCGGTGAAACTTAGTTATGACTGTCGCCGTAAACAATGCCTAGCACCGCAAATATGGCACAAGTATCAAATATCAGTATAACGAATTCAAGATGTTCGTAATGATAAAAAGCTTGCCCACTCTGGCCGAATAGGTTCGAGTCGCTTCGGCGCTAGTTATTTGCTGGTGACAGGGATGACCTGCGGTCGGTGACATCGGCCGTAAACAAGTTATATGATATCACCGACTGGGCGGGACTCGAGGGCTCGTTAAACTTCAGCACTAAATCCTGTCCGTGGTCTGAAATTACGTGATCGGATGATAGGAGCCAGGGTCCACGCAACAAGCTATGTTTATTGGATTCCAGAAATCCATACATTCAAACATTAAAAAATTCAAAGGGACATTCCAACATATCTGAAAATTGTAAAATATACGCCGGTTGTAATGAGAAAATATGAAGCAAGTGCTGTTTTTTTTTCTCTCGAAAACGTCACTTAACTTAAATAAATGCTTAAATTTGAGTGATGTTATATTGAGCAGTAGAGAAAACCTTTGAGCTACCAAATTATATGACACGTTTCAGAAATTCTAGCGACTTGAAAACAAATAGGTCTTTTCTTATCACGGGTTTCAAAAGCGCCTTTTGAAAGACAAAAAAAAGTTGAAACGAAAATCACAACATAATTATTAAATACATTGGTAGAAAAATGGGGAATTGGTAGTAAACGCAAAACCATGACGCACTCACCCATTGGCGGATCCATTTTTTTTGGGGGGGGGAGGAAACGGGTGTTTTTTGGGGGAATATTTTTTTTTGGGGGGAATACCAATAAGTCTCGCACAATTCTGAAAACTCATTTGATTTTGCTTGCTTATGCATTGGTAGCTGTTTAAACCTTGCCTAACGGGGAGGGGGGTGACAGCCCACCACCCCTGAGGGTTTTCTTGATTAACTTGTTACATATGCAGCGCATCTTGCTGAAATTTACAGTAGCTGAGTTAACAATTATACGCATGCCGCATTTTTTTATATTGAAATTGATTTAATAGCTTGGGATATAATAACGTTTGAGTGACGTCATGTTGGTGGAAAAACGATAAATGTTTAAAAAATCGTAGAAAATGAAGTTTTGAAGAAAAATAGAAACGGAAAACGGCAACATATCAAATAACTTTTGCTTTACAAAAGAAATCATGGATTTCCGAAATTTAGATATTTTGCCCCCAACATTTTTTTTTAATCACTTCAAAATTTAAATTTTCAAAGATGGTAAAGCCGGAATACATGTGAGAGAACTCAGTATGGAAAATACCCAAATCAAATTTCAAAGCAATATATCGGTTTTTGAGTGATAGCTCCGTAAGTGTAAGAAACTCATGACGTCATTTTTTACCAGACGCGAACAAATCAATACCTTTTTTGCATTTCTGAGACAAAACTGGTCTAGGAACACGCCTTTTTATTAACATTTATCAATTTCTAATTTTGAGTTTTTCTGACAGAGCAAAAACGCTATTCTGGACGTGATCGAGTCGAGGTCATTCACTTGACGGAAGGTCACCCGTTGACTTGAAACCGAAAAATTGCATACCGTTAGATTCCTCTCACATGACAGGCAACATGCTGGTTCTTACCGCGTTGTTCTATGTTGCTTGGTTTGGAAGTTAACAAGTTAACTGTCAGCCCACCCCGTACGGCTAAGGTGAGAAAAGCCCCCGTAAGGCGAGGGTTAAAACAAAATTTACTTTGTAAAAGCTGCTTATATTTGCTTCTGCATCAGTAAATATGTCAATTTTGCACCGATTTCAGGCAGTTTGGGGGCATGCCTCTCTGGATCCCCTAGTGCACTCACCTGAACACCATAGCCGATATATTTTTTACGCCGCACACAACACAGCGCATACGAGACATGCTCGTTGCTAAATTATTATTCAAATACAATTAAAAACATAAAACTACTTACATTCAAAACTATTGACAGAAATCCGATCTAGTCATATGTCAGCACGTTGTGACACATCACTCATCCATCAAACTTTGCGATCATAGAAAATCAGAACAAACCAGACCCTCAAGGTTTATCTCTTAAGACAGGTACACAGCGGTGACGAGAGATGACTTCATCGGAACAAAACTACCAAATAAAGGTGGGCCTTACTAAGGCCCAGATTACAAAATATAGCTTAAATTAATTTCTTAGACCAGAAGCTGTTTGTTTAAATTATGCTTTCCTAAATGTCACTACATTCCTTAGTTTGACTTCAGTACTGGACGTGAGAGTCGAAGGCGAGTCATACTGGGGGGGTGTAGAGCGGGGTCGGCAACACGACGAGTCAGCCCGCTGGGACATAACAGGGAACTACCGATACCGATACCGTGCCGGTCAGCACCCCGGCGTGGCAAATGATTCGCAGTCACCTCGGCCACCAGCACCGCACCACACCCCGCGGCCGGCCGGCAGTGCACCGGCGGCCCCTCCGGCCTGATGTGACGGTATGATGAGTCACCCAGCGGCACGCAGCCCGGGCGGAGCACGGTACTTCCCGCTCTCTCTCTCTCTCTCTCACTTCAAACAGCCGACATCCCGCTAACAACCAGCGGGGTTTCCCCGAGACATGTCTGACTCATTTCTGTCCAGATGTGTGGGCTGCTAAGTAAGAACTGTGAATAAATGAATGAATGGAATGTCGGAGTGTCTCAGAGTGTTTCTCAGAGAGAGAGTGTGCACGTGTTATGCCATACTCGCACGTCTGTGCACGGACTCACGTCTCCCTCGTAGATCTGAGTGCCCACATCGGCTCCGGTCTTGGAGGGTACGAAGAGTGGGGTGCTGGGCCGGTCGAGCATCGGGTCCGTCTCGTACGGCCCGCCCGTCTCCAAAGGCGCGGGTCACGATCTGTCCGATAGAGAATCACCAGCTGAACATAACACACAGCACAGCCCTCGGCTCCGTCTTGTAACGGCCCGGTCCGTCTCCAGGCGGCGTCACGGATCTGGTCCGTAGAGATCTCACCAAGCTGAACATAACACACAGCACAGCATCGGGTCCGTCTGTACCGGCCGAGTCCGTCTCACACAGGCGCGGTCAACGGATCTGTCGATAGAGATCCCAGCTGAACATAACACACAGCCACAGCATCGGTCCGTCTCGTACGGCCCGGTCCGTCTCCACAGCGGCGGTCACGGAATCTGTCGCATAGAGATCACCAGCTGACATAACACACAGCACAGCAAATCGGGTCCGTTGACGGCCCGGTCCGTCTCCCAGCGGCGCGGTCACGGATCTGTCCGAATAGAGCACACCAGCTGAAACATAACACACAGGCAACAGCCTCGGGTACCGTCTGTACGGCCCGGGCTCCGTCCTCCAGCGGAGGTCCATCGGATTCCTGTCGATAGAGATCACCAGCTCGAATACATAACACACAGCACAGCCTCGGGTCCGTCTGTACGGCCCGGTCCGTCTCCAGACGGCGGTCACGGATCTGTCGATAGATATCACCAGATGAGCATAGCGTGTCACACAGCTGAATGGTTCATCACACGGTTCAGCTGTATAATTCATCACACGGTTCAGCTGTAGAATTCATCACACGGTTCAGCTGTACAAGAGCTGTCACTAGCCGCATAACCCTTAGTTTCTGGTTTTATTTGCTTAAATGTCTTCATCTGCTCGAAAACTTCATTATAAAAATGGACACGCAACTCAGAGGCGTGGAATACGAGGAACGGTAGAGGCACAAGCCTTGTTTGTTGAGGCTCAATATAAGTAGCTATTAAAGACTTAAGCTGCCCAACAAGGCTAAATGTAGCCTGCAGGAAAAACGATTAGGACCATAGGCCTCCTAATCTCCTATTAAGGCATATCATTCCTCGGTTTATTTACCTGTGAGATATACAAATGACAGAGGTCTCGACTACAGAGGTCCCCTTACAATATTTAGCAAAGTAGGCATAAGCTACATAACCTTAACAAATGTAAAGATACTCATGAGTTCAGACGTGGAATTTTCCCTTCTTTTCTCTGCAGTGTCATCAACAGAACACAGCCCTGTCACCGACTGAGCCGCGAAACGTGGCGTGACCTTTGACGCTGTTTAAAACTCGTGACCGGGGCGAACTGAATTTCACGGCGGGACCGCCTCCGGAAGTGGCAGCGCGACACGTCACACCGTCCACCACGGGCGAACTACGGGAAACCGAGGGCGTTGACCGCACTGATTTATATTCGTTCGCGTTTGAGGCAGACTGTGCAGTGTGCACTGCTGGCTGGCGGCTAGCACTAAGTGTCTTAATAAATGAGGACAAACAAGTCAACAAGCATACATCGCTCAAGGTATTGTGCCATATTTAAGCAAAGGATACGATTTGTAAAATCCTCTAACAACTCAATCCACCTTTGACGCCATTACAATGTCACAGCTTCCGTTACCAGAAACCAGACCTATACACAAACGATTAGCAAGGCGATCACAGGATTATGAGGGCTTCTGGCTTGGTCTCCGTATTCATCAGCAAACAGCGTCTCACAGAGTGAGAGAACTGCTGCCCGCTAAATTAATTATATGCACAGCCTGGCTTGAGTGCTGGACCTGCCCAGACCGCCTGCTGACACTGCCACGGCCCCGGCTGCACCTCCCAGACAGTTGCCTCGACCTATCCAGACAGCCCTGCTGACCTGTCCAGACAGCCCTGCTGACCTGTCCAGAACCGCCTGCTGAACCCTCTCCAGACAGCCTCCTGACCTATCCAGACCGCCCTGACTGACCTGTCCACGACAGCCGCCTGACCTTTGCCAGCACGGGCCAGCGACCTGTCCAGACAAGCCTGCTGACTGTTCCCAGCAACAGCCTGCTGAACCCTGTCCAGACAGCCTGCTGACCTGTCCACACACGCCGCTGACCTGTCCAGACAGCCTGCTGACTCTGCCCCCAGACCAGCTGCTGACCTTTCCGGACAAAGCCCTGCTTGACCTGTCCAGAACAGCCTGCTGAACCTGTCCAAGCACAGTGCTGCTGCCTTTATAGTGCTTCCCAAGACACAGCCTCTGGACCTGTCCAGACAGGCTGCTGACCATATCCAGACCGCCTGCTGACCCTATCCAGAACAGCCGCTTGAACCTGTCAGACAGCCTGCTGACCTGTCAGATCAGCCTGTTGACCTATCCAGCACAGCCTGCTGACTGTACACACAGCCTGCCTGACCTGCCAGCAGCCTGCTGGAGCCTGTCCAGACCGCACTGCTGACACAACCGGCTGACCTGCGCCGCACATGTCGCGTGCTCCACGGCGCCATTTGGCCGTTGCGGACAATGGGACCGAGAAGTCGGGTCGCGTGCCGCGCCCGGCCGCCCGTTCCACACTAATGAGAATATTGATGTTGTGAGCCCCTGGCGTGGCCATGGTGTTCATCATAATTGGCATGTCGGCGGCGTCCGTTATTATGTCTGCGTTACAGCCTCAGGGGGGGGGGGGCACCGAGATGTGTCTGTCTTCCGTCCACAATCTGCAGGCTGGTCAAGTGGAGTATTGGCTCGAAATGCAGAACTATGGACGCGGCTTTGCCGTCAAAAGGAACAAAAATATGCAAATACATTCGGCTTCAGGGAAAATATTTGTTAACCTCATACCTATATGTTGATTAGAGAATGGGCAGCGTGTGTCGATACGATTGATGACAGTTAGTATACCTACAATGGACTGCTTGGAATAATGGGAAGTCGTGGCTTGCGCTTTGCACGATATGCTTCAAGAGTGGCATGACGACCAGTGATTTATGTCTCTCTCCTGCAGAATCGGTATTTCAGGAGTGGCCTCGCAAGAGTGACTCAGATGTTGCCACCTGCAGGATCGGTATTGACCATTGCTTCTCCCAATATTACATCATCACAGTAACCGTTTTCACGATGGATTATTTTGCGCAAAATATTTTAAAACACTTTAAAATGTTTTACTACTAGCCGTTTCCACGATGGACTAATTTGCGAGAAAAAAAATAACCCTCGCCCTACGGGGCCGTAGGGCGAGGGTTAAAAAATTATCGCCAATTAGTCCAGCGTGAAAACGGCTTCCTTGGGCGCCACATAACCTCAGTACTCAGTAGTTACGGCGCCCTAAAGCCCAAATCAACAAAACGGCTTCTACTAAAACATTTTAAAATATTCTAAGACATTTCGCGCAAAATAATCCATCGTGAAAACGGCTACTATGACAAGTGACAGGAGCATACTGCTGACGTCAGTATCCAGCTGACTGTACAGTGTACGCACCTCCTCCAGGTAGGGCTCGGTCTGGACGCGGTAGTGTTTCCGGCCGGCCACTGCCGGCGGTGTGCGGATCCGCTCATCGCGACGCCGGCCGTTGGCCAGGCCGCGTCGCGCCACCGGACCGTTCTGCAGGCCAGCATCGCGACGCCGCGCCTCCTGGTACCGGATGATGTCCGTCAGGCTGGGGCCGCCCTGAAACGCAGACAGATACGGTGCAGCTGCACTCAAAGGGCGCCGGCAAGTATGGTGCAGTTGCACTCAGACGATGAGGGTTACTTGCCCCGCAGGAGCAGGATTCGACTACATCGACATTAGCTAGAGATGAGACGAGACATGTCGTATGCAGACTGTTACGACGTCCAGAGCACCCGTCGTAGCGTGGCACGCGCTATACTTACCTGGAAAATCTGAGAAAGTGAATCTGTGTGGTGTTGGCGACATCTGTAATACACAACCACAGATGGCATTCCAGCCTGCTTCTCAGCAAACGTCCGAACCCCCCCGTTAGGAAGACTCGTGGTCCGTCAGGCGAGGTCAGACTGAGGGACAGTTCCGATCGACAGATAACGGCTCCCGTTTCCCGTGACTCCGGGGCACCCAGTGTAGGGTTCGTGCCGCGGGGTGCAGCACTACAAACGGCAGTATTGCTCGATCGATAGCAGTGATGGGTCGGATCGCCGCCGACCGGTCGTGACCGATATGGCGGCCGGCTGGTCGATTCATTGAGCGACGCTCCAGGGCCGGGCCCGGTCAGTGTGTAGTTAAACGAATGAAATATGAGCTTGCATTGGTTCTTTATTTCCAACCACCAAGATTGTATTAAAGGTCAAGGTCGACCTCTATTTAAAAAAAGCCCTTCGGAGGTCAACTGCATCACAATTGAACATTCTATTTTTGTATTGTAAATGCCTATTATATAAGCACATTTACATGTGCTATCACCTTCAATAATAGTGGGTGGTGACCAAAATATACAAATCATTTCATTATCACGATCAGTATATGTATGCTCCGAACTGTACCCCGTTACTATAATGGTACTTGTGAGGGAAGACTGATCTGTATTTGTCTCCTCTGTGCGGTATTTGCGATAAGGCACGGCACGAGTGCTCAGACTGCTGGAGACACATGCTGAGTGTTAGTGCAGAACGGGACAACAGATATTGGCGGTACTCACAGTGTTCACTATTGTCTGCAGGGAAAATGACAACAAGCGAGTCAGCTTGCTGATCAGGTTTGAATGGGAATCGAGCTGACACGATGTTGGCAATTTACTCTAGACAAAAGACAAACCTACTCAAGGCAAAACTCGTTGGCTCTGCAATTTTGAAAGTGTATGTGCTCTCGAGGGCCATCAGAACCACCGTTCATTTGAAACGTGACGAGGAGCCAGCCATGGCACACCAAATTTGTGAATGTAATGGTCTCATGGCATCATCATGCACAATAAAATAGCAGTATAAATATATTGGCTGAAACAATACCGATCGTGCGTGCCTGCAGTTGAAATGTGTAGTGTAGATGGCTGACAACATATCAAAGATACCTACGAGTTGATTTTTGTCATATATATAGGTCTCCAATAATGTTTACAGCACAATACCGAAGTTTCATATATTCCTATTGAAACGGTAGTTTATCGGCATTATATCTTAACTGAAGTATCTCAGTGCCTTGAATCCACGCCATTGTCTAAACAATCATAAATGTGAATTGCGATCAAATATGCACGCCACATCCGGTTCATATGGTATTCTATGGTATTCTATTCTAACGTTCATCTGTTGAGCTTCGTGAAGATCAATATAATCGAGTTCCTTCAGCCACGTTTAATCAACAAGAATGGTTAGTGCTATCAGATTCCCGTCCGGTCAGGTTACGGTCTGAGGTCCGCAATATGCAATGGCTTCCTGATATACTATCGACCAGAATAAAACAATTAAACCTAATTGCTTCTAATTGTTTTCGTACGATAAATTACATTTGTAAGTGGACTATCGATGTTGTCCTCCATGATCGATGGGTTCTGGGCCAGACATTACCTTCTTTTACACTTTAATCAGAGCCATTGTTACCAAGTTAACGGAAGTAACCGAACTATAGAGTTATAGACAGAACGGTACTGTTGAAGGTTAATGACAGGTCTGTCGGAAAAAAAAACGGCAAAGGAGAGTAATGACGAGTCTAGTATGGCCAAGCAAGTCTAGTATGGCCTTGCAGACGGTTGGCCCCAATCACACCGGATCGCATCTTCACCCAGCCAGAGTGGATTCTCAGAGGTGGCCGAGTCACTTCTGACTTGCCTTTGAACAAGTTGAGCAGCGACATCCCCACAGCGTACTCAAAAACGCCTGACCGGGCTGATTAGCCTGCGAAACAGACAGCGAGCTAATGGTTAAGAAGCCTTCTACCACTACAGCTAAGCAAAAGATGTCTTATATTTGACAGCCATTGCCACGCATTTTAAGCGCACTACAACTGCGGCATTCCACTAAAAATAAAAAAATAACACCCCTCGTGTCTCGAATTTTGACCAGGAATTGGTACATTAGGTAATCATGGAAAGCTGAAAGAACTATACAAGTTTTTTACATTATCAAGCCAATTGTTCAGGTACATGTGTCCTCGCATTTTTGTAAGTCAACGGTGCAGGTTTAATTTCGTTCAACCATTATCATCGGGAATCTATGACGCAATATAAATTTGCAATATGTTGTTGGAATGATAATGAGCTATTCTACAAGATGGTATTGTTCTATTTTTCATTTTTTGAAAAATCAAAATTTTGTCTTAGTTTGAAATTTCATTATTTTTTGGTGCATCGAAATTCTAACTTTTGGTCATAAAAACTTATGAGCAATTATCAATTATCAATTAAAGAAATATATACAGCCAATGTGATTTATCTATAAATTCGTCAAATCTGGTAATTTTATGTGTTATTTATATGAAAAATACGTTATTCACCAATAATTTTTGAATGAATCAAGATAGAGAGGTATGGTAAACGTCATGGTACTGTTCTTGTCGAGACACGTTAAATGACATGAAATATGACATCTGTCTAAGATTTCTTGACCCTGAACTTGACCTCACGCCAATTTTTGACAGCCCATATCGTCAGAAATTTATGACTCAATATAAACTTTCTAAATATCATTGGAATGTTACTAAATACCCTACAAGTCGGTGCTATATTTTAATTGTGTGAGAATTCACAATTTTATTTTAATTTTGCAATTTTGAATCTTTTTGCTAACTCCTTAAACAACGAAAATCCCCTTGATCATCAAAATGTAATAAGCGATAAATCACCTTTCAACTCAAGAACTACAATTAATGTAATTTCTAGCTTATCAATTGGTCTTATTTTGACATTTTATAACATTTTAACAAAAATAACATGGTGTTTAAAAAAGACATGTAAATAGTTTGTTTTTCTTTTTATAGATAGAACCATATACATTGTGTTTATTAATTTGAAAGATAATTGATCGCTTATTACATTTTGATGGTCAAAAGTTAGCAATGCTATGCTCTAGGGGCTACCAAAAATGTTTCAAAATTGTAAAAATCTAAGCTTTGAATTTGCAATCAGTGCAAAAACTAACAGTACCGACTTGCCAGAGTATCTTATCACAATTCCAATGATATTATATAACAAATATATTTTGAGTCATAAATTCCCGACAAAATGGGCTGTCAAAAAAATAGCGTGACCTCAAGTCAAGGCCAAGGTCAAGAAATCCTAAAAAGCGGTAATATTTCATGTCATTCAACGTTTCTCGACGAGCAAAGAAACATGGCATTAACCATACCCCTCTATCTTGATTAATTCAAAATTTATTGGTGAATAACGTATTTTTTAGAGAAAAAATAGTACATCAAATTACAAGAGTTGACGAATTAATAAATAGAACCACATTAATGTGATTCATTTAGTTGGAAGGTAATTGATCGTTTATATTAAATTTTGATGGTAAGAAGTTATAATTTCGATGCACTAGGGGTCACCCAAAAAAGTGTGAAAATGTCAAACAATGACGAAAAATGAAAGCATAACAGTATCTACCTTCTTGTAAAATAGCTCATTACAATTCCAACAATTTATTACAATTTATATTGCGTCATAAATTCCCAGCGATAACGGCGGACAAATATTTACTTGCACCGTGACCCTGCAAAAATGCCTGGGTCAATATTTCCTGAACCACAGCTTGGCTCGCCGTTTAACTTACACGGCACGTTTCAGCGCCACAGATAACCCTTTTTACCAATTTTGTTCCAATATACGGATAACGCCCCCGATGTGTATCCGGCCGTATAAGTCTATCCAACTGTGGTGTCTCGCCGATTTTGCTGTGGTGCAATGACCCAAACTATTTATGCCAGGCATTCACTGAATTACAAAAGAGACGTTCAGTCCGTAAGTCCGGTTTCTATAATTGTTCCACGCCACTGTGCAAAAGCACAAAGTATATCACTCGTATTCGAGCCGTAGCTGTAGTCTTCTATGAATCCAAATGATTAGTGTCCATTCTACATACATAAAACTATATCTATCGCAATGTACGGACTATTAGATTTTATGTACTCCCCTTAATGAACCAATCAGATTATTGTTTGATGGACTGTGCTACACACAGCTCTACAGGGCAAATCTTCAAAGGTCTCGATGTCCTATGTATTTTGTTGCACTATTTAGCTAAGTCTTCAACGCTATCACGGTTCCCCTATTAAGTGTCTGATATACTCGTACGAGCACGAGGATAGCTCGCGCGAGCTCGACCATTAATTTTGGACGAGTTACGAATTAATGCCTGATCCTTGCGGTTCGCTGCTCACACGTTTTATTACACACGGTTCATAATGTACTCTCCACTCCGCCTAATGTTAGGTAGCCATCTCCACTACTACCCGTTTACTTCATGTGGCATGGTTTTGTCATGCCTTCCTATTTCAGTGTGTGCATATGAGACAGCGTACTTGGCTCCAACAGACACCGTCAGTTCCACAACCGGCGTCATATATCACTCTGTAAAGAACTGAGCACATGCTGTTTCACGCGACTACCTATCTGGGCATATCGTTTGTGCATGGGAGGCCCCAATCGCCATTCTGATGTGTTGTCGCTGTGCGTGCAAGTGTTAACTACAAGCCAGTGGAGACCACGTGCATAACCTTGCTGAAAGCATGCACACCAGAGGGATGTGTCATACAATGCACCTTCTCACATTAGCTGCTGAAAAATTATTTAGTGTCTAAGTGACCCCGCAATCACCAATCTTACCGACAAGCAAATGGAATAAGAATCGGAGTTCGTTGCAATACAGTAATTCATTGTGTTTATTGAACTCGTTTTATTTCGAGCTTCGTTACTATTATATATTTAGAGATCTCATTTAAAAGACATCTCAAAATCCTATTATAAATGACGAGCTCCTCTCGAAACACACAAATACGTCGTACGGTTTGCTTCTAACAATTAACGCTATTAATGTGATAAACACATCCCTGTCATGTTCGAGTCAGCGTGGCCCGGCTGTATCAGCACGGACTGACGGCGTTGGGCCGCCGACGACTGGTGCTCGTGAACGGCACGTCGTTAAGAAGCCCTGGCGACCTGCACGCCACCACCAGGCCAGCCAGACGGAAGTCAAATGGCCCCAGACACGGCAGCGTAACGCTAAATGTGTGGGACTACTGCACACTGGAACCATGGGGACTAGAACGCGACATGGCGGGCAGTACACGTACACTGTACAGTCACTAAATAAAACACTGGATGCCCAGCGACAGGTACTCAGGGCCGTGCAGAGGATATCCACAATGACAATGCAAATGGCAGGACAACTTTGGAAAGAATACGGCGATAAATTCGGGGCGTTATGCGGTACCCCGTCCCTTGACAGTGATTTTTATATATAAACCGAGGTTTGTATATATGTTATATAAGTTTTTGATGGGATGGATTTCGAGATCAGGACCTACACTAAGCTTAGTTTGTTGCACGGACGCCGGGTCCTGACCCCCAACATCCGATTGCGCAGTTCCCAGCACCAGAAGAATTTAGCGTCGAATGTTTAATTTTCCCCCAACGACTGAGGACGGTCCGCCCGGCTCGCTGGCTTTATTTTACCTTGAACGCGGCCGCTGCCACTGGCCGCAGGTCAGCTCCGACAGGAGCAAATAGCGAGCGCCGAAACGCCTCGAACCCACCTTGCCAGGGTGGGTTAGATGTGCAGTCTAGCGCTCCCCCGACTGAGCTACACGGGCGGACAATTTGACCTTGAAGATGACCCTAGCCAGGAAAGTGAAGGTCATGTTCGTGACCAGCGTGCAAAAATGAAATGTTGGCCGGGGTTTGGGTCAAATCTGAATCCGTCGCTGAATAAGTTGCCAACTTCACGGACGCCTTTTTCACGGAGAAAGCAGTTATTTCCCAAAATTGTCGATCTTTGGTGGAAAGATGGAACACCCCAACTGTGATAATTTTTCCACTTCATTCTTCCATTTAAGGATGAATTCCACTCCGTAATTATAAACTGTGATATTGATTCTGATATAAATAATATTTTGACTACAAAATACATGATTTCCAATGAAAACACTTGCTTTTCATATTCAAAACAGTATTCAATATTCTACGTTTTTCTACATAATTTTCCAATTCTCACTTGGTCTCTTTGGGCTCAATTTTTCCACTCAGACACCCCCAAGCCAAAATGGAATTCATTTGGGACACTGGGAAGAAAGCGGCTCACCCCTGTCCTTGTAGGTTTGTATCACAATGGCTAGCTCATATTTTTCCTATAGGAGGTAGAGTGGTGCGTTGACTTAACTTTCCGAGTGAGAGAAACTGTTTTATGTTTGAATACAATCTTTCTGATAGGTGGCTTTTGTGTTTGTAAAGAAGACTCAGTGGTTCTCCCCTGAGCGGACGGCACTTGCTCCGAACTTAATAGGTATTTGCTCATTATTGTCCTTTGCTGACTGCAGTGGTATGGAAGTAACATTTTCGCAGTTGCGGCAAAGTCGACGCCTACCCCCTCCCAAACACCTGGCTGCTTCCTTCAAAATTATGTGGCGACGCCCCTACCATCTCGGCTTATGCGTGTAGAAAAACGCAAAAACGTGATGTCTTGGCAAATTCACCTCGGCAAAAGCGTGTCGCTAAGTTTACTCGCGGACGTGTGATATCGCACAGAACGATATTACACGCCCCGGAAGTGACACACTTTTGCCGAGGCGAATTAGTCAGAACATAACGCTTTTGCGTTGTATACACGTATAAGCCGAGTAGCTACCGTGTAAGCATACAACGATTTCGAAAGAACAAAAAAAAAGTAGTCAGAGAACACGCTTACACTGCTTAAAACACGAGGTAACAAATTAGATATACGCTAACAGTTAACACTATAAGCACATGTAAAGTTAGCACGATTTGCCAAGCCGAATTTGCCAGGATAAGTCGATTCGAGTAAACTTGTTTACAGTGTACCGGGTAGCTTGCCTCACAGAATTGGCTATAATGTCCATCTCCCGCTAGCCTATTGCACATAATGAATTCAATCGGAATAAATTTTGGCATTAGGTTTCTCTTGCATCTTACGGGTAGGACACAACGAAGGACACAGCATATATATTTGTTGATATCAGATATACATATATGCAGACATGTGCTCGGATCCCAGAAGGCCTCAAATTTGGAATTAAGTCGACAACGATAACGTAACACAGCACTAATATTGGCGTTTTTAACTTCCAGCGTCCGGATCCCTCTCTATTGCCTGAGCCTGTTTTGTTTGTTTGGCTATCAAAAACGTTCGAAATTAGCCTGAGATCCACTTTGGATCCCTGAACCTCGGATCCATGATCCCGAAGGATCTGGGCCATTTTCGCGGGTTTGATACTTTTATTGACGAATAAAACTGCCACATGAAAAAGTTAAGCACGGAGCAATAGATTGCAATGTCGGAAGTGCCTATAGCATATCACCCGTCGCCACAATACTCATTTAAAGGCCAAAACGCCTGGGGGAATGGAACATGTCTGCATATATGCCTGGCAGAACCGGGCTCAGTAAGATAGGAATGGAGTTCTCTGCCCGCTAAATTGCTGATAATGATTTAAAATTGCAAAATGTTTCCGCTGCAAAGACGTCAGCAATTACCTAACCCCATTATCCGCGAGCGGCCAGAATTACGTTAACCTGCGGGGGGCAGATTCTGCCCCCCCCCCCCGAGATCTCGAGAACCGCTCTGCCGATTTCGATGGAACAAACACTATTTGATTTTTCATGACAAGATCTTTTCTTTTTGGACCCCACATTTCTTTTTGTTAAAAAATAGGGGGCCAAAAATACGAGCATTTGGGTGTTTTTTGAAAGGTCATTGTAGCCATCCGATTCGACCGATTGTCATGCCTAAAACGTTTTTGGGCTTCCAATGTAATGGTCTTCAATATATTTAAGTTACAAGTGCCAAAATGAAAAATCATAGGCGTATTCAGGGATGAAAAATGGGGTGATTTTCTGATAACAAATATGTGCTTTTCGTGATTGTTTGGAACGATATAAAAAAAAAAGTCACATGAGGGCTTTTATGCTGTAATTTGTTAAATATAATATATTGCGCATAGGTAGATCCAGGTAAACAACAAGGGGGCACAATGTTGTGAAAACGCCTTTTATCATCTTACTAATTTCGAAGTTGCACCTAATTTATCGGAGGATATTGGTCTCCCATTGTATGTACCTGAGTGCACCTCTGCCCAATAATATTTGCAATCCAAGTACGATATGTATGACTGTAGCAGTGACATAGGTTTCTGACCACAAATTTATTCACCGGAAACTGCGAAGGGAAGTATACGCGCACAACCGGCATCCTAACGCCCTCCCCAAAAACATGAGCCTGGAGGCGCCTCTGCTGAGCGATTTTTCCAAATTTTGACAACAGCACGTGCTATTAAATTCTTAGGAAACTCCAAACGTTTCAATACGCTATGTTTAACGGTTTAGAAGCGACAGGCGAAAAACTACGGGGGGCAGAATCTGCCCACGCAGGGAGTAGGGTTAACCCTTGCCCTACGGGAGCGTTTTTCACCTTCGTCCTACGGGGGGAGGGCCTGACAGCCCCCCTGCTAACTTCCAAACCAAGCAGCATAGAGCAACACGGTAAAAACCAGCATATTGCCTGTCATGTGAGAAATCCGATGGCATATCATTTTTTGTTTCAGGTCAACGGGTGACCTTCCAGGTAAATTGAATGGCCCAAAATCGACCACATCCAAAAATAGCGATGCTGCTCAGGCCGTCGTAATTAATAAAGTTATGAAAATAAAATGATTTGGTTAGCGTCAAATGTTGATCTTTGAATTCGCTATCTGTTCATATATCGATTTTTAGGTCTGGGGTTGTTATTGACCTCTTAGGTCACGGAAATCTTCACTATCGATGATAATTGCTATGGGCGATTAGCATTAGCAACCACTACTCGATCACGTCCAGGATAGCGATCAGAAGACCTCAAAATTAGAATATGATAAATGCAAATAAAAAGGCATGTTTCAAGACCAGTTTTGGCTCTTGATTACAGAAAATGTACTTATTTGTTCGTATCTGGTCAACAAAAGTAAAAAAGTGAATTAAAAAAATGATGTCATAAGTTTCTTACACTTAGAAAGCCATCAGTCAGTCAAAAATAGAGATATTGCTTTGCAATTTCGTTTGGTTATTGTTTTTATCAGTTCTCTCACATATATTCCGGTTTTCAAAATATGTTTGACAATTATGATTTAGTTGAGATTTAAAAAAAATGACTTTTGGGGGTAAAAAATGAAAATCCGAAATTGCCACAAGAAAGAAAATGTTATTTTACGTCTTGTCTGTTTTATGTTTGCATTTTGTAGCAAAACTCTATTTTCTATTATTTCCCACACATTTATCGTGTTTTTATGAACATGACGTCATCAAAACGTCATTATCTCCAAAACCATGTGACCAATTTTTACAAAATATTAGCAGGGTGCGTATAATTGTTGTACACGCAGTTACTGAAAATCTCAGTAAGATGCGCAGCATGTGCAAAGAGTTATTTAAGAAAAACCTCTGGGGGGCTATCAGCCCCCCCCCCGTAGGGCGAGGGTTAATGGGTATTGGACTATTGGGTATGAGCGAGACAAATGCTGAAATTTGTGGAAGGTTTCGTGGCAGGCAGGTTCAATGCGAACTCCAATCAATATAACGTGTCACGCATGAGCAGAGACCATGAGACATGGTCAAATGTCTTTATTCCGTACATTAGCAATAAACACACAAATGAATGCATAAAATAAATCATAAATAAAACATAAAAACAGCATAATATGCCCAGCCCCAGGCCCACATCATATATCCGAATCACGCAAAATCAGCGCTGGACATAGATAGTAGCGTCAAACTTCAACGGTTAATACGATGTGGATGGATAAGCCATGTAAAAAATCGAAACCATCAACTAAAAAGTAAATAAACTAGGTAACACAAGAGTATTGATGGAGGTAACTTAGGTTACACAGAGGCAGAAGCTTAATCCGGATTTATACAAGCACTAATTATATAATAAACTACTAATGCTAACATCAAAAACGGCAATAGTAGACGCAGCGAAAATACNTTATGTATTAGTGACTGATTTAAAACAAATGTTCCTTCGTAAAAGTTGCTTGGATTTCCTATTATCTCAGGGAATGTGTTAAATTTGCGACGATTTTCGGTGGTTTGGGGCAGGGGAATGCCCCCCCCCCCGCTGGATCCGCCTATGTACATAAGTTGTGAATGTTATTGCTGGATAAGAAGTGTGGTACCGATAACTCTCAGTCACCTCCAGCTCAGCAGTCTATCCCATAAACTATGCAAAATAAAATGCTAACAAGGTGTTGGGTTTATGTTCGTTGTCACTGAGTATTTCAGACACATTTATCAATTTACTATAGCACACAATGTTATTTGTCGGCCAAAAAGATACAACCTTGTTGATGCTGATGGCGACTGCCGCGGTGACTACACTAACATGGTTAACATTGTTCTGCCAACAGATGTCTCTGGTCATCATCTTCATCGTGGCAGTCATCATCTACCGGGTGCTGGTGTCGATCCCGCTGTTCCAGAATCCCACGTTCCGCTCTCAGGCGCAAGCCATCAGCTCGCTCTCAGGCGCCATCGTCAACTTGATCCTCATCATGTGCATGGGCCGCGTGTACGAGAAGCTCGCGTACCGCCTCACCGTCTGGGGTGCGTGAAGTGAAGACGTCAGTGGGGGAGGAGTGACGTCAGTGGGATACTGGCACGCCGCGGCTATGCTGGCATGGCATGCGAGCTGGCTGGAGCCTCTGTTGGGAGCTGTGTTAGCCTCAGGGCTTTGTCGAGAGGCGGGCAGCCGAACACGGAACGTAGTCAGCGATTTGGTGGAAAGGCTGAGTTGCTAATAATTTTATGTTGCTGCTCCCGGGAAAGAAAAGAGGGGATGCTTAATAACACGGTGACGTTATACGGCAGCAAATGATCAGATTCTTGAAAATAATTACTCTGGTGACGCGTTAAGAACTCATTTCCATACGCCATTGATTCACGCTAATCGAATCTGTGGCTGTACGATGGGAGTAATTGAAACGCACGAGCACTTGCAAAAGGTCCAATTGCATTTGGACTTGGCAACGCGATATTACATACGCTTACTAATGAACTCCGGTATAATTTATCGTCATGTGCTCAGAAGCCTTACTAGCGCTTCTTTCTACTAACAATGGCTTCGCTTAGCCTGGCTCTAGCTATCATTTCAACTAACAAACTCGTGTCCTTTCCCACAGAGATGCATCGGACCCAGAGTGAGTTCGAGGATAACCTGACATTCAAAGTGTTTGTCTTCCAATTCATCAACTTTTACTCGTCCATATTCTACATCGCCTTTTTCAAGGGTCGCTTCGTAGGCTACCCGGGCCACTACAACCACATCCTCGGCCTGCGGAACGAAGACGTGAGTCTAGCAGCCCGACCGACCGCAGCACTGTGTGCGGTGCAGTGGTGGGCAGCGTTACTCTAAAATGTAGTTCCGTTACTCGTTACTCCGTTACTCGTAATAGTAGTTCCGTTACTCGTTACTCCGTTACTTTGTGAACAATTTAACGGAAGTTACTTTAGTCTGTTACTCCGTTACTTTAGCTTAACCCACGCCCCACTGTGGGGCAAAATCTGACCCTCCTAGATTTTCTTTATAACTCAAAAACTGTTCCCGATATCGACGTTAGAATTACATTACATTCTGCAACATCAATTTGACGTCTTCTCACAATTTTTTATGAAATTGATGTATTGGGTACTTTTGGAGATGACGTTTCAATTCCGTCATGTCATGCCATTTTCGGTGAAAAAACGATACATCAATGTTGGAAAAATCGTTAAAATATATTTTTACGTAAATTGCAAACAAAACACGTTAAAATACCGAAAATGACCTTTGTGTCAAATGGCTATCTCTGATTTTCTATTTATTTTTGTTTTTCGTCCATTAAACATACCAAAAAAAACTATTTCTTCGGCAATTTTTTTCCTACACTTAAAACGAATTTATTGGAAGATATTAAAAAATTGAATACATATGAGAGAATTAAGTATGGACGATGCCCAAATCCAATTTCAAATCAATGTCTATATTTGGGACCAACTTATGGCTCACTAAGGATAAGTTAGTTATGACCTCATTTTTTAAGTTATGTTTCTTTGCTTTTATTTACCAGATAAATACAAATAAGTGTCACCGCTGTATTTATGAGACAAACCCGTCTAGAAAATGCGTTATATGAACGCATTTTCTCCGTTTTAATCCATTTCAAGTTTTGACCTGATATGACCTGACCTAGACCTTATTTATGGCTCACTAAGGATAAGTTAGTAGTTCCGTTACTCGTATATGTGTCGGGTTGTGGAAATGGTTGCTATTTCCACAACCCGACTTGTTTGACCTCTCGCAATTTCCAGGGCATTTTTTGTGACGCTGGTTTCATATTTGGAGTCTATTTTACATAATGATATGTTCCACTGGTGAAATTTTCGTGCACAGGTCAACCGAGGTCACTGACCTCAGATGACCTAAGATGAGATTCGTTCGGTAAGAGATCGGTTTTCATACGCTACTTCTGTTTTTCTCCACTAGTGGTGGCTGTCCTTTTCACACCAGCCCATTATCTCAGCACAAAATTAGGGCAGTAACGGAGTAACGAACTTGATTATAATGTAACGGAAGTTACTTGGTCCGTTACCTGTTTTGAAAAGTAATGAGATCGTTACTCCGTTACTGAAAAAAGTAGTTCCGTTAGTAACGGAGTAACGGAAGTTGCCCACCACTGGTGCGGTGGGACTAAAACCGGACCGGTTATAAAAAAAAAAAAAAACGGAATATATGTCATTGATACGCATCCTGTGAATATGTGTACCAAGTTTCAAATCAGTATCTTCAAAAATGATTGACAAGTCAATCATTTTTTGGAAGGTCATAAGTTTATGACCTTTCAAAGACAAAATTTGACTACCTCTAACATTATAACCATGCATAAAAAAATGATTTTTTTGTTTTGCTTTTTAGTTCTATTTCTCTGGAACATACAGTTTTCTGTCATTTTTCTCGTTCTACACAAAAAAAACATAATCATGTGTTAAAACGCCTAACGATCGTTATCTGTAGTTTGACCTCGTGACCTCGGATGAAATTGACCTAACCTGAGATCATCAACAGATTGGAATGGTACTTAGAAATGTCGGACACACGAATCATATCGATTTTTCGACTTCTTATGTGTATATATATAGCATTTGTACGCAACAGTTTCATCCAACGAGACCTTATGACACGGTAAAACTGTTTTTTACGTGACCTGTGACGTCATCGGTGACCCCAGGTCAACAATAATAGGGGCATGTTCTGACCGTCGATTCCCAGGCAATAGCCAATTGGCTATCCGGGAAGAAAAATAAACAAAACAAAGAAACGCTAAGATTCCAGGGTTTCCGCGGGAAAGTACGTTCTGGACTGTTCTTCGTGCCAGGGATTCTCGGGGATTCCACGCGGAAACGGGGAATCGGGAATGGTGTCGGCGCCGATCCTTGCCATCAGTTGGCAACATCAGGACAGCTGATATTAGTCTACCGATTCTCGAGATACCGAATAGCAAAGAGTTAACAGGAACCTTGATGTAAAGAAGTACATAACCGGCCGTCAACTTATATTTTTGTCCCTAGATGGCACTAGTAGAAAACGCCTGAAGTTACGCTGTACCGCATAGCTTGAATTCAGATATTGTCGTCTGTGCAGTAGAGGGAGGCCGTAGTGAGTCATTGAGGTTGTCATTAGGAGGTAACCATATCATTGATGCTGAGGACTACTGCTTTAGAGCATAAAATAAACTTTAGTGAGGACATTTTTAGATAATAGTTAACGCGATCTTTTATGCAATATTTAAACAAGCGCTTCTGATGAAAATACATGGGTATTAGTAGGCGTGTTGTATTCTTCCTTGCAATAGGGTATTTTTCCTCCCGATGCGAGATTCTTGCTCGTGCAGCTGCCGAGCACCACGGTCGGACCGGCCGGCCGATCGGGGCTCAGGCTTATTCAATCGCGCCCATGCCCTAATGAGATGGCGAGATAAGAAACGGCCAGCCAGTGACAAGAGGTGCTCTCCTCGTCTCTCCCTTCCTATCTCGGTGTGGCAGGTGGATTTCATTGCAAGGAAACTATAAGAAATAGACCTACCGCACATAAAGATGCGCGCCATAGTTTTCTATGGGTGCCCAAACCCCAAGCCCAGCCCAGCCGAAGCCCATGAACACCAAGCCCAGACCCAGACCAGACCCATTCAATTTCATAATATTGAGACCCATGCCGGTCCGGCCCATTCAGATTAAGCAGATAATTATTTTCACACAATTTGCAACCATTATCCTAGCATATTTACTTGCATACTTTTAACGAAAAATAATACTAGGCACCTATGTGTTGCTGTGGATTTGGACCCCTCGATTTATTTTCGGTCAACAATCAACATTGTATATTAGATCAGACTTTGGATTGGATAAAATTCGGAATTTGTCATCTTACACCACTCTTACTTTCCATGTTTTATTGTTCTCATAAAATTGCCAAAGGTTATTGTTTAAGTGTCCTATATCATTTATTAACATAATAATCTGGTTGAACATCTGATGTACTTGATTATCAGGTGTTGAGGGCTCATAAGCCCTGTTGATCCTGCTCTTGTCATATAGTTACATATTACGCTACATTCATTGGATATTACACGGTATTACTGAGGAGTTGTCACCGTGAGCTGTTTGTTCGTTAGCCATTCATCAAACCTATTTTTAAACTGGTTAACATTTTCCGAGTCAATGACGAGTTGAGGAAGCGAATTCCAATTACTGACACTCTTGCTTGAGAAGCAACGTTGAAGAGCTATCAGTCGCATTCTGGGCTTGTTGACTTTAAGGTTATGACCACGGGTCCTGTCATTCGGCACTCGCTGGAAGAAATGAACTGGATTGATTCGTTCAACCTCTTGCATGATTTTAAACATTTGGATCATATCTTCTCGATATCGGCGGTGACACAATGATGGAATACTTAATATCTGCAGTCGTTCTTCATACGGTAGATCTTTGACTTAAGGAAATAATCGACCGAGTGGCCCTTCTTTGCACCTTTTCTATCCTCGACTTATCAATTTCATAGATGGGACCCCTGACCACGTTCCCACATTCCAGGATTGGTCGTACCATCGTTTTATACAGTGTCCTTGTTGTATGGTGATGAAAATTAAATTACATGTCTACAAGGACGCCTAAATCTCTTTCGCCTTTGGTGACAGCCATGACTGATTACCCAAGCCGATAAGGTTCTGCATTAAGTGGTCTACCAAGATGCATCACTTTGCATTTATTTTCGTTTAAAGGGACTGTCCCACCTTCAAAAAATGTGACAAATGTACGTCGTTTGTGGTGCAAAATATGAAGTGAATGCGCTGAACACGAATTATGGCATTTGTTTCTCACGAACAGTGCTCAATTTCATTAAATATAGTTTTAATATTTGGGCTGATGAAACGTCATATGAAGGAATTTTTTTTGGGAAAAGGAAGCACTTCATGTAGCTGTTTTATAAGTAGGACTAGGTGTATGGCTAATGTATGGCCAAAGGTAAAATAAGTCGACTGTAATCAACATTTAGCAAGAGAGACTACCGACCATCGGCTCACGGCCACCATTCAAAATAATTGGGGCTGGCGATGTTACAGATTGCAAATCAAACTCGAATTTCTCTGTGATTCGACCTCAGTGGTTGTTTTAACTTATACCATACATAATTACAATGTCAAGCACGCAAAATGGCTATCTCAACTCAAATATTATGTTAAGGTGGGACAGTCCCTTTAAGTGCAACTGTTACTTTTCTGACCAAACTTTCAGTTTCTCCAAATCAGCTTCCATTGCATCATGGTCATCAGTTGGGTTTACATGCCGGTATAGTTTTGTGTCATCTGCATATATCTTAACATTTCCGTCTAGTTCATCTGGCAAGTCATATTAAATATCACACAAGTATAATTATATTATATATATATATATATATATATATATATATGTGTGTATGTATATTGTTGAGGGTTCATTATGTCAGATTGATTATCAGATGAATGAGACTAATTCAAATATAAAAGTTTTTTGTCTTCTGTCGCCAAAACTTGACTGTCTATATTTTGTATTTAGAACTAGTACTGATGATGATGTGATCGAAACGCGTTTACGTTTTATAAATACAAAACCTTTTATATTTGAATTAGTCATTCAATCTTTATAATCAATATATATATATACTATATATATATATATATATATATATTATTATTATCATATATATATATATATATTATATATATATATATATATATATATATTATATATATTAATATATATATATATATATTACATAAAGTGACTCTATTGTATGTTTGGTGACTATTGTTGTTCGGCAGTGCGCGGCCGGTGGTTGTCTGGTGGAGCTGGCGCAGCAGCTAGCTGTCATCATGATCGGTAAACAGATGGTCAACAACGCGCAGGAGATCATCTTGCCCAAGCTGAAGGCCTTCTGGCAGAACCGCAGCGTCAAAGGCATGGGCAGTGCGTGCAGCAAAACTCGCTGGGAGGAGGACTATCAGCTGATCGACTCCGAGGGACTCTTTCAGGAGTACTTGGAGATGGGTGAGCTGATAGTTTGTATTGATGTTTCTAGGTGGTGTGTGTAATGCGAAGTGTGTTTTACTTTGTCGTTAAGTATTGAACTGTACACGGCAGTTTTGCTGCGTGGTCCAGTCACTAAAGTGATGTTCAAACCTACACATGAATTACTCGTTAAAACCCGAGTGTCCCAACGAAACCCTTTTCACTCTTTCGAGTATATGTACTATACAGTATATGTCACTGAAGCCACCGCACTTCTTTACGTGTACTCCACAGTGCTTCAGTTCGGCTTCATCACCATTTTCGTGGCGGCGTTCCCTCTAGCACCTCTGTTTGCCCTCCTCAACAACTGGGTGGAGATCCGGCTGGACGCGCAGAAGTTCCTCTGCGAGACGCGCCGGCCTGTTCCGGAGCGGTGCGCCAATATCGGCATCTGGTTCACCATCCTGGAGACGCTGGCACACCTGGCCGTGATCAGCAATGTCAGTTGGGCGAGGGCGAATGGCAGGATGGTGTGGTGTGGTGATGGAGGTCGTAGCCATAGACATAGGCCATTCCATAGCCATAGTTTTAAAGCTCATAGTTTCATCTGTGAATGTAACGGTTTTTGCTGGTCTTTAACCCTATTCCTGGAGAGATGAAAAGTATACGAATCTGTCTGGGGGGAGCTTATTCGGCCTCCTCTTCAGATCTTGGCTGCCATAAGAGCTAGAATCATGAAACTTGGTATGTGGGTCGGGTCTAAAGAGAACTACATTTTTTTTAAATTGTAGTGACCCTGGGTCACCATCTTCAAGGGTAAAAGACGTCATTAAAAGTCAAATTTGCCCAAATATGATTTTTCAGGAAACCTTGCCATTATCTCGGAAACTATGGCAGCTAGAAGGAATCCGAGAAGAAGAAAAACAAAAGTGGAAAGCCATTTCAATTGTGTTTCGCTAGCATTGCATCAGAAGTGACCTCAGGTCAATAGTTTTGGCTGTAGAGGTCATCAAATGTAAACAAACCTGTTTTTCGGCAACAGTTTGCTCGTGAATATCTTTTCATCTAAAAAAAAAATATAGTAAATATTTTGATACCATCGTGTTTCTCTTGTCATTGCGGTTCGATACATACCAATCTGGTAAATTCCAAAATTTTACCCCGAGTCAAGGTCAAAGGTGATGGTGACATAAGTCGGTCAAGTTGCATATGAAAAGATGCGTATTGACAAAACAAACCAGTTGCGAGTCGTTATGGTCATCCTGTCACGAGTTATTGACAAAAAAGTGTTCGTGACCTTGAATGACCTTTCAAATAGTCACTGATTACAAATTGCATCCTGGTCATCGTCAAGGGCCTAAAATGACATGATACTGAAATAATTAGATTGATATAATGTGTTTAACAATTATTTTGCATTTTTAACCATATATTAAAAATGAAAGTTTAACATTTGACCTGACTTCAGATTATCAAATATTTAGATATTTACCTGAAACTTTCAAACAATATGTATTGGCGTGTCTTCTATTAAACATATTCCTTTTTGAAACCTTATGAAAGTAAAAAAATGGGTTTGAAAGGAAAATACGTTTTTAGAAAAATTTGGATTAAAAAATAGAAAAATCGGGAGTGCCATCAGAAAGAATATGCAATGCTGTACCGATGTCTATTCGCTAATACTTTGCTACAACACAGAACTCTCCACGAGTGATTAACCATGCGAAGGGTTTGGGTCAAAACGGCCGAACACGTTCCCCTAAAAACTGTCCTGGACCCCTCCTAATGGTTTATTTAAAAAAGAACGCCATTCGATGCGCAATGAAATGTTAGGGAACGTCAGCAAGTTTGAAGATTATAAGTTCAATATTGGATGAACTGTACGCAAAAAAATGAAGGGGACGATTTCCCCCCCCCCTCCCCCCGACAGTGCTAGGGTTAAGTGCCCTGTGCGTTACTTTGCGCTTCAGGCTTTCCTGATTGCCTTCACGTCTGAGTTCCTGCCGAAGATGCTTTACCAGTATGAGATGCACTGGCACCTGGAAGGCTACGTCAACTTTACCATGGCGTATGCGCCCAACAGCTCCGATCCTAATGTCAAGGGCGACTGCAGGTGAGGCGTGCTGTGGTAGCTCAGATGGTGAGACTTGACTATCTGAGCTGCCGGCACTATGAGTGAGACTTCACTATCTGAGCTGCCGGCACTATGAGTGAGACTTGACTATCTGAGCTGCCGGCACTATGATTGAGACTTCACTATCTGAGCTGCCGGCACTATGAGTGAGACTTGACTATCTGAGCTGCCGGCACTATGAGTGAGACTTGACAATCTGAGCTGCCGGCACTATGAGTGAGACTTGACTATTTGAGCTGCCGGCACTATGAGTGAGACTTGACTATCTGAGCTGCCGGCACTATGAGTGAGACTTCACTATCTGAGCTGCCGGCACTATGAGTGAGACTTCACTATCTGAGCTGCGCCCATATGAGTGAGACTTGACTAACTGGCGGCCATCGACTGATGGTCCGCTGCATTGGATGATCCGCTCATACCCAGTTAGTGTTACGTCACACACCTCTTACATATATCACTGACTGAGACAGCCAATTGAGTAGGCTCCAAGCTAACAATTGCGAATTGGGCGGCTTCATCATATACAAAATTGCATTTATTACTGAGCTGGTTATACACATGCACTAGAATGATACGTGAAGAGTAGAACACATTTAATTGTTGAAGCTACCGATGTTTGTACTCGTTTCTTTTCCGGAGTATATGTAGCTCGACAAAACATGATTGTGTTGAAGCACCAAACCAAGCAGTACGAAATCGCTGTTATACAATTCGCCAATGATATATAGGTTTACCCTACGACTGCCGTTCCAATCCAACTCCAACCGTACTTGCAGGTACCGTGGCTTTCGGGACGAAAACGGCAAGTTCACGACGTTCTACTGGCGGCTGCTGGCGGTGAGGCTCGGATTCGTCATCCTGTTCGAGCATGTAGTCTTCTTCGTCTGCAAGATGATCGACTTGGTGGTTCCAGACGTGCCAGAGAGCCTCAACATGAAGATGAAGAGAGAGCGCTACCTCGCCAAGCAGGCTCTGGCAGACGCCAGCGCCATAGGAACGGTTAGAGGATGGAGCGAGAGGATGGAGCAGGGGAGGGAGAAGAGCGGGGAGATGGAAAGAGATAAGGAGGAAGAGATGTAGGGAGGGAGGGACAGAGGGGAAGAGACAGGGAAGAATGGAGGCAAGGAAAAGGGTAGGGAAAGAGTGAAGGAGGGAGACGGAGAAATGGAGTGAAAGAGAAAGGAGATGGAGGAAAGAAGGGGGAAAGAGAGAGAGAGAGAGAGAGAGAGAGAGAGAGAGAGAGAGAGAGAGAGAGAGAGAGAGAGCGAGAGCGGGATGATGATGATGATGATTGGGGCTTTAGGGCGCCGCAACAAAGTATTTATATGGAGCGGGAGCGGGAGCGGGAGCGAGAGAGAGAGGGGACAGACCGGGACAGACCGGGACAGAGAAAGGGGGAGGGAGGGAAGAAGAGAGAGGGATGGAAATAGGAAGAGAGGGTGGGACAGAGACAGGGGCGGATCCAGGGGGCCCATCCGGCCATGCCCACCCCCAAGCAAAAAAGGGTGAGGCCAACATATCCTTTGCCCCCACCCCTCAAAGGATATCAGTGAATAATGAATACCTACATTATTTCAAACGGAACTGATTTGGTACTTTTTTACTAAGATGGTGAGTCTAGTACTCAGGAAAAGTTAACAAATTATCGTAAAAATAGCTTAGAAGCAGTCAAAATCATGCTATTCACAGTACAAAACTGGAAAGAAAATCGCGCCGCTTCGCGGCATAACACCAGTTTCGATATTGCTTATGCAAATTAGGAAAATGGATAAATTAATTCGAATAAGTGTCTGGCAGATGCTCTTCTGAACGGTAATTCTTCGCCCCAGAGCCCACTCCATTCATACAATAATAACTTTCAAGCAGGCTACATGTTAAGCTAGCTAGCCTGCCGAGTTCCAAAAAAGGCGACGCGAACAGAATGACGCAGACATCGGCACCCGGAAGCTGCTCCAGCGATGCCCAGCTTGCTGGACCGAAGAGTTAGTAGTGGGGACCAGACAGGCACGTAGCCAAGGGGGCGGCGGAGGCATCCCCCCCCCCCACCCTGGAAGCCGGCAGTCCCTTTTCGGCGCGCGCAGCGCACCGAAAAGGACCGACGAGACCGCGCGAAGCGCGGTATCATGGGTCAAAGATCACGCAAAGCGTACTGCGTAGTCTTTAAAGACCTTAGAGCGCTTCAGAGGTTCTTAAGGGCCACCAGGGCCCTCTTCCAAAGGGCTCTTGGACGTTCACAAGAGCCCTGTGCATGTCAGAGTGGCCCCTGGCAAGCCGAAAGGGCCCCTGAGCGAGTCAGAGGGCCCCCTGAACACGTCGAATGGGCCCTTGGCCAGTACAGAAGGCCCTTGGGAAGGTCGTAGGGGCCCCTGGGCAGGTCGGAGGGACCCCTGGGCAAGTCAGAGGGCCCCTGGGGAGGTCAAAAGGGCCTCTGAGTCGGTCAGGGGGCCCCCTGAACACGTCGAATGTGCCCCTAGCCAGCACAGAGGGCCCTGGGCAGGTCGTAGGGTCCCTGGGCAGGTCGGAGGGGCCCCTGGGCAGATCAGAGGGGCCCCTGGGCAGATCAGAGGGGCCCCTGAGCGGGTCGGAGGGGCCCCTGAGCATGTCGGTAGGGCGAAAAAGCAGCCAGCTCAGTTGCAGTTTCTTAACAGGTCGAAAGGGCGCCTGGGCAGGCTGGAAGGCCCCTAGCCAGACCAGGGGGCCCCTGAGAAGTTCAAAGGGCCCCTGTGCAGGTCATAGTGGCCCCTGACCAGACAGAAAGGGCCCCTGAGCGGATCAGATGGGCCCATGAACATGTGAAATGAATCCCTCACCAGTACGGAGGGAGCAGACCTTTTCATTCGTTCTACTGGGCCCTTTCAACGCGCGGGAATGGGCCCTCTCGAGGCGCCCCTTCCCCTGGGAGAAATACTGGCTACGTGCCTGGTAGAGACCCCTTTGGAAGCGTCGTCCCCAGGCGAAATCCTGGTTACGTGCTTGGTTCATGAGCCTCTCTAGGGGTCCTGAGATCCTGGTCCAATCCAGCTCATCCAAAGTTGAATAAAAAAATGTACATCACAAAATAAAGTGGCCAAAATCCATAGAGTTTTTAAAATCCAGTTTTTGGGAGGAAGGAGGCTGTTTAAACGCTCTGGAAGGGCCCTTTTGAGGTGCCACCCCCTCCCTGGACGAAATCCTGGCTACGCGTCTGGGACCAGACCAGGACCATTTCCCCAAGTCATTTCCCACCAGGCTCCTTCAGATCTTCAGGGACCATTTATGTGCGGAAAAGTATTTCTGTCTTAATCTTGCTGCTTTCAAACCATTTGCACTATTACCAGTTGTTTGTTACAGTTTGGTACAGATGTATTGGTAGTTATTATTATGATATGTACACTTTGTACAGTCTGTCTCAAATGTATCGCACATACTGGCCAGGTTCACACCGGGCGGTACCAGCAAGTTTTGGAGATCCCCCTGGGCCACTGATCCCAATAACAGGTCCAAGGGTCAGAGGCAGGGGAGCGGAGGGTGAGCTATTTATATCGAAATGGAAGGAAGGAGAGCACCGTTCAACGAGGTAGCAATTAAGCCGGTCGAACTACCGACAACGATTGTAAATAGAATAGCCCAGATCCGAGAAAGCTCCTCAAATAGAAATTAGGAGATAGTATGAGTCAAGACATGGGAAAGAGACGTCACGGTAAATGAAAAGAGGATATAAAAATGTCATGTAAATATGGTTAAAATATACCCAAATTTAACCAAAACATTTATTCGAATTGGTAAATAGCGTAAAAAGAGGAGCATTGTTGTCAAACAGGTACGGATCGAGGATTTCGGTCATGAGGCGCTACATACAAAAAGTTGCGACCTCCGGGCGCGCCAAGGGCACGACCCGGTTTAGGGGGGCTAGAGCCCCTTTCCCTGGATACGCACCTGGTCAAGAACAACATATAGAAGACAAGAGAAAGCTGCGTTTGTTATTGGCTATTTTTCGACAATATATATATTGTATAATGTATATGTTACAGACTACATGAAAACACAGGCAGTTTCTAAACTGCCTGAAAACGCTAGGCAGTTTGGAAACTGCCTGACAATCTAGTCAGTTTGCAAACTGTATAAAACTGCCTAGACAGTTTCGAAACTGCCTGACGATGCACGACTCCAGCCTCTGCGCGATCACCAGATGAATCCAGCTTGGTGCTGCCGGTGATCAGGCGGTATCTACGAATGATGATGCCTTATTCTTGCAAGCCACGCTCCTGTAGTCGCACATAGTCGATATTGAACAATGCACGCATAACCTAACAGATATGTCTATGCGCGTATTAACCCGCGAGTTACTGGGGGGGGGGGCTATTGATAGCCCCCCTCCCGTTATTTTGCAATATATCCTAAAAGAACTAAGATATCGTTACCGAACTTTCAGTGCCTTATTGCACATCAATTTGACACATGCTACCTGCAGGAAAAAGATGAGATTATCATAGGTCAAACAGTAATGACGTCAAAGTGACGTCATGTTCTGCGTTTTTTGTTGAAAAATAATATTTTTGCGGGAAACGCTGTCAAAAGTACAATTTACAAGATAACTTCAATTGTTATATACAACATGACAGATAATGAACTTGGCTATTAAACTGGATTCTCGGATTTTCAAAAATTGATGAAAATCAAAATTTGGAAATGATTTTTTTTTCAAAACAAAGTCCGAATTAAATAATGAAACATATATAGTATATGTTCTACAAGATTGCAATGAATATGTGTAGCAAGTTTGAAGTCGATATCTAAATGACTGACTAACTTAAAATGACTAACTTAAAACCTTTCAAAGCCAAAATTCGACCCCCTCTACAGCATAACCATGCATACAAATTGCATTTCCGTTTTTTGCCTTTTACTTCTATTTGTATGGAAAAACAATGTTCTATGGTCATTTTTCGCGTTCTAGTCGAGAAAAAAAAACGAACCCATATTCCTCTGTTACAACTATACTATTGACTGTAATCTGCAGTTTGACCTCGTGACCTCAGATGACCTTGATCTGAACCAGGGTCAAAAACAGCTCAGAATGATAATTAAAGGTGTTAGATACACGATTCCTACCGATTTATCAACTGATTATGCGTTTAATATCGCATTTTTGCGCGACGATTCCATCCACCGGACTTTGATAACAACGGTCATTACATTTTGTCTTTGACGTGACCTGTGAGTGTGACGTCATCGGTGACCCTGAGGATAACAATATTAAGTTTTATTCGACAAATGTAACAGAGCTATCTAATGCCGTGTGATTTTTTTAGATCGGTCCATTAGTTCCGGAGATCAGAGGAGGCTATAAATAGCCCCAGCCCCCTCCCAGTAACATCGCGTTACAGAACATACCCCAGTAACGCGCTGGCTAAAGGGGCATGGGAGACATACCCCCTCCCACTGGCGCCAAAGCCGCGCTCCAGAATATGTTGTATCCATTCGGCACGGACACCATTTGTGTGCAAATTTCGAGACAACCAGGAACAGTTTGTTTGACTAATAATTGGCCAAGTCGGTTTAATAGGCCATTGTTTCCTATGTGGTTCTTCGACAAAATAAGCAAGTGCCCCCCCCCCCCCACACACACACACACACCCTAAAGCCTCCCCATGGCTGATTTGTAAATACACCACTAACTATGCGTATCCATAAACAGTAAAAATATTCACTCATGCAGAAGTCTAAAATCTGACTTTCTCTCTAACCCCGGATAGAGCAAATTTGGAAGAACTTAAAAAAGATGAGAAATAATTAGGGTATACATGGCCCATTGGCAGTTGTAACGCCTTGCCATGCTTCATTGTTCAATGCTTCATCCTTCGTTTAGAACATGCTCTGGCAAATCGCACAATTTAGTTGCCCCGACTTACCGCAGCTTTTCTGTTTTTACCGTGGTTTCCGAAGTCAGAGCGAGGTAGAAGAAAGTGCCTGTCGTGATGGTCCAGTTAGTTGTCCTTCCATAAGGGAATTTCGTCCTAATCGGCAGTTATAGAAACCGTCATTTTTAGAGCTTCGGCTCACCCAAGACCCCTGGACAGGAATTCCTCTCAGTTCACAATGGGTGGTAATTTTCCCTGTGGTAAAAAAAAACTTATTCTGTGGTATTTTGCGCATTGTCTGGTATTTCACCTGATTCTCTGGTCATTTTGGGAACTTTGTAGTATAATTAAAAATCTAACCTTTTAATCGGTACTAGTGTGGGTAAAAAATGAGTACTTATGTGGTAAAACCTAGTAAAGCCTTCTGTAACTGTGACTGGCCATGTCCCTAATTCAGTATATTAGTTCTTCGGTCCTAGTATGATTCATTGAATCCAGTAGGCGCTTTAGAATGTTTTTCCTCAAATTCAAAATAGTAATGCCTTGATTCAAGATGCTCCAGGCGCTCAGGCTGTGTGCAGTTTTTTTGTATGTTTCTCTTTCTCAACCTTTGGATTTTAGTGATTTATTTTTGAGTGATTATGATTTATTTTAGAGAAGTGCCCATCCAGTCTGGCTAGGGGCCCTCCGACCTGTGCATGGTCTCTTCCGATCTGGTCAAGGACACCTAAAACCTGCCCATGGGCCCCTCTGATCTTACCAGCGACTCATCTGGTCTCCCTTGGAGCCCCTCCGGGCTGAACGAACTACAGTGTCAAAGCCTGTGCATTGGTCCTTGGGACCAATGGGGGGGGGCACTTGCCCCGTTGTCCCCCTTCGCTGTGGCCCCTGTGCAAGGAAATGGTCTTAGACTTTTAACCTAATGACTTCGGCCCACAAAATAAAATGTTGACCCATCGTTAAAATACACAAGATGAGCAGTGGTTCTGTATCGTCTAGTCAACATTATTGCCTACTGGCAAAACACAAAAAAAAACACAAATTTTTAAGTTAAAATACTGACAGGTTGCAGGTTGAAATAACCCAGATTGAGGTACAAATGCCAACATTTTGAGGTGAAATACTACAGATGAGGTGAAATACGCACAGATTGGCTAGGTCCCACCATATCTGGCAACCTTTGGCTTTACTGAAAAAAACACTAGTTGAAGTTAAATTACTACAGATTCAGGTGGAAATTACCACAGATTGGGTAAAATACCTATCGGGTTCAGGTAAAATAACACACAGTAAAAAATACCAGATAAGAAAGTAATTTTACACAAATGTCCTAAAAAAATTAGGTAGAACAAGAATAATCTCACCGTTCATCAATAGGACGGCCCGGTACCGCGCAGACCTGACGGCGTTATCTGGAACCCGCCGTGGTTGGTCCGTACCCGTTAATCTTGGCTCGCCAACGAAAAACAAGGGGCGGAGGGGCCGGCAATGCGGCATGCATATTCGGCAAAGGAATATGACACACGGTGACACGAGTTTCTTATTTTTAGGAAATATAAAGTACCTATGTGCAAAATGTGTGTCAATGGGAACAGACTAGGGTAGGTTAAAATGTTTTTAATCTTGACCTTGAGGATCCCATCTCCCTAATCACAGCCTCTATTGGGTTCGACTTCGCGCAGTATTACCCAACACGAAAATACGCCATGGCTAAAAGTAAAGAAGGCTTCTGAGTCATGGCATGCACAGCTGATTACAAAATTCGTTTTTTGGGAGAAAGTCTGCAACCGGTTATAGAAAGTCGGGCACTTTTTTAGACCTCTGCACTCATGTTTGTAGCTACACAGTATGATAAACGGTTTGCAGATAGATGCAATTTTCATACAATCTAGGTGACATTGCAACGACGCCAGGCACGTAGCCAGGATTTTTCTCAGGGAATATGGAATATGGTTGCCTCGTCGGAAAAAATCAAATTTTGCTCCTAGAATCTCATTCTATCTAGTGTGAAATCACACTTTGCTTCCCTCAGCCAATGTTGCTCTGACGGGGGGGGGGGGGGGTAGGGTCGGGTTTTCCAGAGAATCTCATTCTATCTAGTGTGAATTTATTTCGCTCAGGGGGGGCCATGGCCCCCGTGCCCCCCCTTGCCCCCCCTTGGCTACGTCCCTGAACGACGCGCAGTCAGCAGTGTCATGAAATTGGGTCGCTTAGGTGCATAATGAACGGGGTGGAGCACGACAGTAACGGAGCGGGACAGGAACGCCAGTCAAGAACGGGACGGAAACGGGTTGGGAATGTGACAACAACGGGAACGGGACGTGGGATGTTTCAAAACAGGCCACGGGAACGGGACACGGGAAAGCGGGAACGGAACGGGAACGGAACGGGAACGGAACGGGAACGGAACAGGAACGGAACGGGAACGGAACCGGAACGGAACAGGAACGGAACGGGAACGGTAACGGAACGGGAACGGGACGGAAACCGAACAGAAGCAGAAACGAAACGGGAACGGAAACGGAAACGGACACGGACACAGAACGGAAACGGAACGGAAAAGGAACGGGAACGGAACGGGAACGGAACGAGAACGGAACGGGAACGGAACGGGAACGGAACGGGAACGGAACAGATTTGGCAACGACCTCCAATTTCTGTAAAAAAAAATTGTATTGATCAATTAGACCACGAGGACCAAAAATCTGGTGCTTAAGTTTAAATAGCACGTCTCAACATTGACTACAAACATCATACCACAATCCCACCGTGTCATTTAGGTGGCATGAGGCGAGTTGCGTGTCGTGTGGTGTAGCTTTCTACTGTATTCTCCCCTTTGCCTCATCGCACCGGCCTGCGGTCGCCGCGCCGACAAACTGTCCCGCGCAGGGTAACTAGACAGTCCCGCGTCACCATAGCTGACCCTCCTACCTGGGGTGACCCATCCCCTTCCCCATCCAGGGCCGCTCAAAACCATTCCGAGTGGGACGGTACTGCCACCAACTGAGCTGTGCGATTACATTCAAGACAGACTTTACCTACCTCTTTTATATATTTATCATGAGCTTAATGCTACTTTATACATTGTAAAGCTTTCTATGGCTAACGTGACATAATCGTAACGAAACAATAAATATGAAGACCCTAATCACATTTCAATTTATAATTCATTTCGAATGGCGAGGTGGAATTTTTGCCGGAGCAATAGGTCATGACAGCCAAAAGCTACCGTCTGGCCGTCAGTCATTTGAAAAAGCCATCACACCCAAACGGTGCTGAAAACTCGGAGCTGCCTTGATTGAGTGTATCAAGGTGAATGGTTCAGCAAGTTCACTGAGAAAATTAAAAACACTCTTAATGGTGTAGTGGTTAAACTGCATACCGTAGGAACACCCGTCGGGTTGTTTAGGGGTGTGTTAAGCCAAGAAAACACTGAGGGTGTTTCTCGAGTTGTTAACGAACAACCTAAAGAACACCTACGGGTGTTTTTCGGGTGTATCATGAGTGTCCCTGACACCCTTATAGAGTGTTATGTGCTCCCCAATAACACCCTTAACGGTGTTCATCCAATGCACCCCTTACAGGAATTCGACGGGGAATATATTACGGGTGTGTGTTCAAACTGCATCCGTAGAACAACCCGTCGGGTGTTTTCTTCGGTGTTAACCAAATAACACCCGTCGGGTGTTTTCGGGTGTACAACACCGAAGAACACCCGACGGTTTTTTTCGTGTATATCATAGGGCGTACACTACACCATTAAGAGTCGTAGGTTGACAGCCTCCAAAAATCCCACCTTAACGGTGTCATTCAATGCACACTTCCGGAATATCGACGGGGATATACTATACGGGTGTGTGTTAAACTGGCAGTCCCCGTACGAAACACCCGTCGGGTGTTTTCTTCGGGTGTTACACCCAAATAATACCCGTCGGATTTGTTTCTCGGTGTACTACACCGATGGGTGTTCCTTGGGGTGTAACACCGAATAAACACACCTGACGGTGTTTCTACAGTATGCAGTTTGACACACACCCGTAGCATACTCCCGTCGATATTCCCGTAAGGGTGTCATTGGAAGACATCTTTAAGGGTGTTATTGGATAGTCACCTACACTCTTAAGGGTGTCAGTGTACACCCATGATACACCCGAAAAAACATCCGTCGGGTGTTCCTTGTGGTGTAACACCCGAAGAAAACACCTGATGGGTGCTTACTGCTTCTACGGTATGCCGTTTGACACACACCCGTAGCATATTTCCGTCGATATTCCCGTAAGGTTGGCATTTGATGACACCGTTAACCCGCGCGGCGTAGGGGGTAAATTTTACCCCATCGTATCTTCCGAACCAACAACCACATCGAGACGCGCAATGCGGCGATCGAAAGCTCTTAATGAAATCAATCGAACGTATACCCGATTTTTTTTCTCAAGTTAGGTCAAATGTCAGGTCAAGGTAAGGTTATATGGAAAATTCGAGTTAATTTAGTTAATGGTTCATATTTTCAATTAAAATTATTTGATTAAGACTATTATGCACATAAAGCTCTCATAGGTGTAATACATATCCTGCATTAAGTAGAAGTGAATATGCATGCAAAGGTCAAGAACAATATCAGGTCACAAAAGGTCACTGTCACCAAGAGGTCAACGAAATTATTTTGATATATGTTTTAGGGTTTGTTTTACACGTGAAAATCGATAGCAAAATCAATTTTTACAACTTGAACCATAAAAGATCAAGATCAGGTCATCTAAGGTAAAAACTGGAAACCGACTAATATGAATAAACAATGCAGGTTTCTAGGTCAGTTTTGTCTCATATTACAACAATGACGTTCATGATATCTCATCAGGTCGAAAAATCCCAAAAACGTTATTTGATAAATGACGTCATTGCTACTTATGCTTGGAAAGCAATCAGTCCTCAGAAATGAAAGATATTTAGTTTGAAATTTGGTTTTGTGTTATTTCTACACTTGGTTCTTGATATATATAATATATATTATATATTATATATATAATATATATAATTATATATATATATATATTATATATTATATATAATTCTGGTTTTATGATACCTTGAAAGTCATTTTTGGGGGAAAATTTCCGAAAAACAGTTAAAAAAAAAAATTTTATTTGGGACTTCAAACCAAAAAAATGAAAATCGAACAAGCCATTTTGTAGAAAATTAAATTTCCTTCCTGATACAGTTTTGAGTTTGCAACTTGTATTTAAGCTATGTTTTCTACGATGCATCAAACATGTATCGTTATTCAACCCAAAATGACATGATATGACGTCATCAAAACGTCATTATCTCCCAAAAATTCTGATTATTTTTCGATTATTTTTTTATCAAGACGTCAAATTGATGCTGGATAAGATACTGACACTTTGACGTTGTTATCTGTTATAGTTTTCAAGTAATTGTGGAAATTCGGGAGGGGGTAATATATCCCCCTACCCGCTTCGGGTTAAGGGTGTTATTGCAGAGTACCTACACTCTAAGGTGTCAAGTTACAACTCATGATAACAATAAATCAAACTCATTCAGTTGTTCTTGGGGTGTTGGTACAGCTCAAAAAACACCGTCGGGTGGTTCTTGGGTTGTATACACAAAAAACGACGGGGTTTTCCTACGGCATGGCAGTTTTACCACTTCACATTAAGGATGTTTTGTAACATTTTCTCAGTGAGGACTTGAAATATCGAACAAGCGAGCCGACATCGTAAAAAGGATCAGTAGTTCATAAATTTGTAATCTAGCAGCACCATTTGCTAATCTAGAAAGAAACTGTGGTCAACAAAACTGCACATCTGGAGGGAAAATTACAAGCAAACGAGCAATAAGCGACTGAAAAATGAAACGAATAACAGAAATAAGAAAACAGAACGTCACGGGGAGGAGAACACGAATGCAAGTGCATTTCACATTCTTCTGAAAAATATACACATGTAACGGTGTTAAAAGTTTCAGCAGCTTTTTTCCAGCAGTTTGTATTCGATCTGAGGAGAATATTTCCGGAAAGCATGGATTCAGACCGAACAGAGTGAAATTAAAGTGAAGTAGAAAATAAACAACAAGAACAAAACAGTTGCAGGCAATGCACGCCGGCTAATTAACCCGCACACCCAGCTGGGCTCTGCATTCTTCGCCCGACTGGGGGGTGTTTTGAACCCCCCCCCCGCCCCTCTAACTCGGCTTTCTACGGCCACGTAGACAAAAAAAAAAAAAAAAAAACGTTCGAAACCGTTATCAGCATCATTTTCGAACTATTTCAGACTTTTCTCGCTGCACGTCAAACTCAGGTCACAGAGGTCATCGAAGGTCAAATTTTGCCAATTTTAGGACATCGCTGCCAGAAACCCAAAATATTTGGAAACTATGCTATCTAGACAAATTGTTCATCAACTATCGCTAGACATTGAAATTTGCAATCAGCATATGTGACCTCAAATTGACCTCAGGTCAATAGTTAAGGCTTTAGAGGTATTTAAAGTCAAACATGGCTAATTTTGGCAAAAACAAAATGGAATAACTTTTTAGCCTTACAAAGATAACGCAATACTGTTTACGCAATGCGTGTTTTTCTCGTCAAGGCGTTTTTGAAATATGTAATTTGATGCATGTTTAGGTAACTTAAAATGACCTCAGGTCAAGGTCAAGTGGTGACCGCAAGTAGGTCATGTTACAATATCAAGAGATGTGTCTTGACGAGACAAACACAGTTGTGAAAGTTCACTTCTCTATCTACATTGTGTTTAGAGTTATTGACGAAAAGGTGTTGGTGCCTCGGATACCTCAGATGACCCCGTAAGGTCCCTGAGCAAAACCTGGCACTTGATATACATAATCTCCTATTATAATTTTCCAGAAGGAATGGACTGATATGCTCGAAAAGAACGCATTTGAATATTTCTCCATTGCTTATAATGGGAGGTCACAAAATTGTCGACCTCAGGTCAGATACTGCAAAAATCCGAGACACAATTTTGTAGATGCTGATGACTTGATGAAATCCTACAAGTTTTTATATCGATCCGTTAGAAACTGTGGTCCATTCCGGCACGACCGCAAACTGTTTTGTAGGTGGGGTCACTTGACTGACCTGGTGAGCTTCCTAACCGATACGAAGCTTGAATTTTTCTCAACATGTGCGGAAAGCATCAATGATTAGGTTTATGCCAAATTTGGCGGCGCTACGCGCCGCTGTTTGTTCGTTATCTTGAGAAAGGAAAAAAAGCGTGTTAAACACCCCCCAGTGGGGTGCGGGTTTAAGGGCTAATGCACGCCGGTAATAAAACACCAAGTTCAGACATATGGGAATCTGTAATCAGTAATTACAGTGTAGGCACTAGCCGTCATATGCCTCTAACATTGATACCACCCGGAATCGATGCGCCTGGCGAATACTCCGGTATTTGCACCATACCGGTACGTTTTACTTGGTTGTGACCGTGTTGACGGTATGTCTCATTTATCCTCTTTCTGACTGATTCCAGTGGGGAGAACATGGTTTTTTTCAGTGTAGACTGGCACCCACGTATCGTTGTGTTTTCTTCTGGAAGCGCTAGTTTTGGTTTCAACATTGAGGAGTAGGTCGCCCGGAGCAGACGGCGTGGCGCGACTGGTCGCGATTGCGATGTATTGTGTGTGTGTGGTGTGTTGTGTGTGTGTGTGTGTTGTGTGTGTGGGTGTGTGTGTGTGTGACTGTGTGGGTGGGGGGGCTGCCGAAGCCGTTTGGCGATTAAATATAAATATGCCCGATTCAAGCATCCGATCTTTTTTATATGAATTGGTTTCGGCGCCGTATGGCGTTCTTCGTGAATGACAAACGAACATTTCACGTGTGAACTCTGATGCTTTCTGGGCTAACTGGTTCGCCATGTTCGCGGCCTTCCAATTTTTCGCTGATACTACGCCTCAAAAAACACACAGGACGTTTCTGTTTTTGCAGACTTGAAGGAAGTGTTGTATTGATGATACTTTTATGACACTCTTATACACTCTTCAAGGGTCTGCAAAAAGAGGCTCCAAAGGGAGTCAAAAGGAGGCTCAAAGGGGAGTCAAAAGGAGGCTCAAAAGGGAGTCAAAAGGAGGCTCAAAGGGGAGTTCAAGAGGAGGCTCAAAGAGGGAGTTAAGAGGAGGCTCATAAGGGAGTCAAAAGGAGGCTCAAAAGAGTAAACTGACCACTTAAAACAGAGTTCTTTAAGAGATCACTCCCAATTGGAGAGTAATTTTTGACTCCTTTTAAAAGCATTGGGAGGTGTTCGTTAGTTTCTATGCAATTTTCCCTTTGAAAAAATACGTCTGTTTTTGAGTTGTCAGTTTGACTCCTCTTAGATGTTTACTTTTTTTTTTAGTGGGTCATTTGGCACTTCCTACCAAACACCTCCGAGGGCTGTTTAGATGGGAGTGTTTTTTTGCAGGACTCTTGACACACGGGCTGTCGAAATAGGGAGTCATTTTTTTTCCACGCTGTACACACTTTCTCCCCTTGAAAGTACTCTGCTTTCTGAGTGTGTTCAGTCTCACTTTTTGGCGGTGTCTATTCTACTTTTTACTCGGGATCATTTTGCACTCCACTAAAACACTCCTGAGGGATAGTTTTAGTGGGAGTGTTTTTTGCGACTATAGGGTGTTCGAATAGTGGAGATTTTTCTATGCAATTTTCCCCTTGAAAATACTCTGTTTTGAGTGTCAGTTTGACTCCTTTGAGGGTGTTAACTTATAATTTTTTTTAGTGGGTCATTTTGACACTCCTAAAACACCTCCGAGGGTATTTTAGATGGGAGTGGTTTTTTGCAGACTCTTGAAAGGGTGTCGAATAGGAACCTTTTTTTTCTCAGTGTATGGCAGTGCGATCTGGACGGGTGCGGCCGATACCCAAACAGTGCGGATTGAACGAGTACATACAACATGTCATTAACTCCTTATATGGCTTCTATCAAGCGCAACATCCGAACACGTCGCTTTGAGTCACTTTCAGATACCTTCACTAAATCACTAGCTTTGCGTAGAGTTCAGCACAACCTACTTTTTAGAGATGCAATTTTCAGGACCACGGAGCCGGCGCTGGGCCCAAATTCAGGCCCGGCGTGCCTGAAGCTGTGTCTAGCTCAGGCTTGCCGGGCCCATGCCGGGCTCAGTCGCATGCTGGGCTCAGCGGAAGTTATCAATTTCTCATTTAAAAATGCTTTATAAATATACATAAATATTGGTCAAAGTCAGAACATAACATATGTTAAAGAAGCATGATAAAAACACTTTATACAACAGTAAAACACCATCATAACTAATGTTACAGTTTTAAACATAAACAGTGATAACTAGTACCTACGACCAAGGTTTATACAGCCTTGGACCAAGGAGAGTAAGGAGTTGACGGACAGACCAGTGAAACTTTATAAATCAAACTACATGGTGATTGGTGATTATATGATAAATTCGTTAGCTCAGAAACTACAGCAGTTGCGAGTGCAGTTCAAAACAGATAGGTTACAACTACTCTGAATCATTTCCACTGCCGATGACTAGTAAACTAGTGGGGATAGAGCATAACAATTTTCTATTTAGTCATTGCCCCGGGTCACCCCAAACTATTTACTTTTTCTGTAGCTGGATGAAGTCCCTTAAGCTACAAATTGTGTTGCTACTCGAATCTCATCGTTCCATTGCATATCATTGTTGTGATTTGTAGGACAAAAATTAGTCCAGTTTCAATATAACTGATTACAACTGCAAAATGACATGTGAGATAGGGTTGATCAAGTGGTCATACTGGCCATCATTCCACAAATTTAAAGTTTGAAACTGGAAAGACTGTCATTACACAAGAACATAAACATTTTTCAAATTAAATATTAAGCTGCTTATGCCTAAAACTTTTATCACAGAATGCAATGTCTTTGTTTTAACTCAAACTTTCATTCACTCTCCATTAATATTGTTTAACAAGCAAAAGCCCTACGCCGCGTGGCCTTGACGAGCGACCTACACAATACCATAATATTAATCCACACCGAAAGTATTAGTTCATCAGCGAAAATGTTTTAATCTATCACCTAAATGACGATTTATTATTGATGCATGGTTAAAGCATCATATTCTTGATCAAACTTTTCATCCAACATCTAACCATAACTTACCCTTGGAACAGCTCAAATATCTTTTAAGAAGTCACGGCCGAAATCCTCAATATGTTTGTGAGTCTCCCGACTTGGTAATTTTAAATTAATTATGGTGCTGAGATAGTGTCGTTTCGGTGTTACGTCCCACAGTTCATTTGCGCCGTTTTTGGCTCAACCAAGCCAAGGCAGCTTCTTTGGCAAGGTCATAAACCAAGGTTACTGTGGCATTATTTGAACACTAAAGTCATACAATACAAGTACAAGTGAAGTGCTGGTGCATTAGAAGTTGAGTTTGCTTTGTTTTCTCTGAGGCGAGTGGCTGGCTTTGATACTTCTAATTTGAACAGGTGAATTTGCTTATATTTTGTTCATTCAATATATTAGCTGCCATCTTTCAATGTTTAAGTAACTTTTGCCATGCCCCGCCATTACTAAAGTCCAGGACGCCATCACATGCACACACGTTTTTCCCACATTATTCCTCTGAAGTAATCTTTTATTTACAATAGTCCATGCAAACATTGATCAAATAGGTAAAAGTGTAGTAACTAGTAGGTACAGCCTGGTAGCATTAGCACACCTGAAACCCCATAAACAAACAAAATATAGTAAGGCTGATTGTCGACGTGCAGATCCTATCATGCTTTATAGTGTGAAAACCATGACATTACAATCAAAGATGAAAAGAAGTCTAACCTGCCTCTGACCCAGCACGTGTTTCACTCGCCTGTTAGGTCTGTTGTTGATTATGATCTTTCCAGTTCTGACTTTTAGTGATATTTGCTTTTTCTGTATTAGTGGTTGCTGTTTAGTGGACGCAGCTATTTTGTTGAATAATAGTTTCATTGGTCCATTCATTGCATCATATATTTGGTGAATGATATGGTCTTCACTCGTTCTACCTTAATTTCAATGATAAAGTAATGCAATTTCAAACCTTAAATATTCCTGTTATAATTATTTTAAAGTGAGATTGAAGATTCATGCAGGTTTCTGGACCGTGCCGGGCCTGGTGGGTTCTCCCGCAGTGGCCGGGCTAGATGCCGGTCCCAACTCATGTATGTGCTCACTGTGGTGGCGAGGCCGGTTCCTGTTTTTTGGGAAATTTTTGCATCTCTACTACTTTTCGTCACGAATATTATTAACTCATAACTAGATTCTTATATCCTTTTAAGCAGCATTTCACTTGATGCACCTGCTTATTCAATATGCACTCAAAGACTGCTTTATTTTCCCCGCAAAAAATACACCCCAAAATGTAAGTGTTACACCCTCAACAGTCAACACCCAAAACAGGGATCGATGGACTTGTTTTGGGATGTTACGGGTGTTAGTAATGAATAATGACATGAGACATCCCTTTAAGGAGTTAACCTTTCCTCATCTAGCTTATGTTCACCCCAATAACGACCACGACTCTCTTTTCTGTAGTAAGCCTCGTCAACTTCCCAAAACGGACCGCATCGAATTGTGGGGTGTCGCTGNAAAAAGCCCCCCCAGTCACTCGTGTTACAGAAATACCCCAGTGACTGCCGGGTTAAGAGATGCCTGTCTGTGGTGAAGCATGAGGAAAAGGGCGGGGCCAGAGCCTTCTGGATACCTCTGAACCGCAGGTGGTCATGAACGTGCCTCAGGTATGTTGGGCACTTACAACTTTTGTCTCTTATTCTGCCAGCCAACAGGAATTGTGCGATCGAGTGGTAAGGTCAGGACCAGCACAACAAGCTCTGCTTAGCGCGGGTCCTGACCTTGGAAATCCATCCATTTAAAACATTCAGACCAAATTTATTAAACAAGTTTGGGTAAAAGCAGTGTCCTAGGATTGGGAATTTGGTGTGTAATTTGGTGTAAAGTGACACCCTATAAGGAATAACATTCCACTCTTTTTGCCCAATTTGAAGCTATATTTTCCACTCTTTTTTTACTTTTGAGATTATTTTTTACTCCTTTTGTAATATCTAAAAAGCCATAAAATTTTTAAGCTTTGTTTAATGAATGAAAAATGTTAATTCTTGATAAAAGGCTCTTTTTGAAGTAGAACTTTCCGCTATTTTTCCTGATTTTCAGTCTGTTTTTTTTTCGCTCTGCACCCTGGCTCTTAAGCAATCCTAGGACACTGGTAAAGGTCAAATTGCCTGAATCATGACTAAACTAAAAGAATTAATGCTTGTAATGCTGCTGCAGATGGCAAGGGCTTAGCTTGTTCAGAAAAGTGTGTGTGTTTGTGTGGGGGGGGGACTGAGCTGGGAAAAATTGTTTACCATACAAATCCACACAATACAGATGTATTCACAGATTTAACACACTTCCTCGTCTAGTTCAGGAGCTTAAAGGCTGAAGCCCCCCCCCCCCTCCCTGTACTGACTAGGATTCTACACCCCTGGCTGGTGGTTTAGATTGAGATTAAACAAACACACAATAACATATTTTTTCTTCTCATAATAAATGTGTTACTTTGAATCAGCTGTAGGGACAGTGGGAAGACAACATATAGTTAAAAGCTGGTAAATTTTTAGGTTCTTGTGCTGCAAAAATGTAATGGTCTTTATTTATGCATAAATTACTCTAAAACAATTAGTCTGATCAATGTTATAGGCCATCAATTGCAGAATTGTCAGCAATTCACTTGCATACTTCTTGTCTGCCTGCCTGGTGTACTGAGTTCAGTGGTGCGTAACACCGGACTATATAGCTCCCAGCCCAGCTTCTTGTGCATAATCTGCCACACAGTTGTCTTGATGTGCCCAGTGATTTGACAATCCTGGATACAGAGATGCTTATCTTGGCTGCTTGATATGGTAAACTGACTCGGCACATGACCACCATCTGCCAAATTGTCACCACAAGCTCAGCTGATGTTGCAGTTCAACTTCGAGGCTTTGATTGGGAGATGGAGCCTGTTTACTGAAACCTTTTGATCAGTCTCTTGAAAGCTATCCTTGTTGGTGTGCCATTTATTTTCTGGAGGTGACTGACATTCTTTTGGCGCACTGCAGTACAGGTTTTCAGTGCACCATACTGAGAGACTGCCTAAACTGCCTCTTTGTTTGAAAACGGCACGTTGCACCGTCTCTTGGGCCTCAACATTGTAGGCCTATAACATTACATTAATTATACTAATTGCTTTTAAGTAATCTTTGCACAGATAAAAACACGTAAGTTTTGCCGCAATATAACCTTTAAATCCACAAGCTTCATACTAATTTTGGTTTTCCTGCAGTTTACATTTAAGTAAGACTTGGGAAATAAGGTCGTGACCTGTAGCTCCCCTAATGGTACACTTGTGCTGGTAATAGGATGGAGAGACAGGACATTGGTACTGGAAATTTCAGGAAGTGCTTCTTCTCCATCCTTCATCGGACATGAACAATCATAGATGGCGTTTAATCTAAAGAGTACTTAATGCTGGACCAATGTTCATTGAGCCTTTTCTTGAAAGTTGCCACTGACTCGGCACCAACAGCACAACGGCACCAACAGCTGATTTAATACTAATATTTATTTTTGAAAAACCCTGTACGTGATACTGTCAGGTATACTTATTTATTTATGTTTAGTTTTGGGATTAAACATGTTCTTATAGATAATAAAACCTTAAGACTTCATAATATTTTTGTTCATTTGGCTGCTTGCAAAAGACCGATGATGCACCCTTCAAAATTAATAAATTGATTATAATTTTGTTAAAGAGAAACTTCCTTGTAGATGTAATGATCCTGGACATGTCAAAATACAGGACTTTTCATGACATTAGTGATGTATCATTGCTTTAGTATGTCAGTGGTATCATCATCTATGTCAGCATCTACGTGCTGTTGTATCAATCATTGAGTGACTGTGCTGCTCAATCGTGTGCTGTAATAAATGGACTATACAAAATAGGGTGAAAATTGACAAGTTTTGAATTTTGAAGTGTCTTTGTTACATTCATTAACCATATGTGACTGCCATTTTATTTGCACCATCTTTCTGTTTGCCACCAGCAGATCAACCACCCAAAATGATTTAGTTATGATCATCTGAAATATGGTAAATCATAAATTGCCTTTTACTTCCATATAGTAATACCTGGTTTTAAGCAGGCATATTGTATATACAGTTAATTATTGAATGTGTGCAATGCAGTGCCCTAGCATTGTGAAACTTGAGTGTAAAACGCACCCTTTTGGATACTATTTGTCCACTCTTCCTGAGTTTTCCCAGTTATTTTTCCACTGTATTTTAAAATGAGTTCGATGATACTTGTAATTGGAACCCTAATACTGATTTTTGCATGCAATGAAAGGGACACTCTGTGGAGGGAAAGACATGCAATAATTCGAATATGTAATATGTTCTGGTGAGTGGGTAACTATGTACCTATTAAAGGAAATAGTTCACCTTGGATTTTTGTTCAAACACGATTTGATTATATTTTCAAATACAACTTATTTTCATAATGTCAAAAATAGCCATACATCGCGCGATTCAGGTGACAGAAAAGGACGTAAAATTATTAATTTCATCAAAAACTTATTGGCGTACTCTCCGCAGCGTCAAACGCGGCTCAAGCCCAATCAGATTTCGAATGTATAGTCGCGTAAGATAACTGTTACAGCCTCTGTCCAGTCCGTGTGCGGCCAGCCCGCCCCCCACAGTAAGCCTCTGCCAGTCGTGGCAGGCCCACAATTCTTCGACAAAAAGCTTAATATATTCGGCTGGAGCAGCCCTTCATCAGAAAATTTTGCAGTCAGTTTTTTCAAACACGGCTTACAAAACTGCTTTAACTTGGCTCAACCCATTGTGAAGGGAACTATTTCCTTAATTGCGTGCGTTTTCCAGACCGAAATGTGTTCCAAGAAGTGTCCAAGAATTATAAGCCTATTCGACCGTTTCCCAATCGGTCACATTTGTGTTGTCTGTACCGAAAATTTTGGTACCCGAAAGGAAATGTGGGCCGCCGATCTTAATATAAACAGAAAAATGTGACCGATTTGATAAAACGTCAGTTGGACTTATACAATTCTTGGACACTTCTTGGGAACACTTTTCGGTCAGAAAACGACAGCATTAGTACCTATTGATAAGCTGAGTACACGATAACATATGCTTTTGGTTCAAATTTCCCATCTTTTTACTTATTTTAGCCAGATTTATCCACTCTGCACGCACCCAAGCATCAAATCAATCCTAGGACTCTGATAACTTTTAGCTATATTAGGTACAATGCAAGCAGTACGATGCAGGACTTGTGTAAGGAAATTTGGCTGTGGGGGGAGGGGGTGGCTGACGAACTTCGAAACCTACCTACAACTAACCCGGCATTGAACGGGTCTCAGCCGAACGCCAACGAGGGGAGGGGGGGGGGGCATGCGGCTAGGGAGGGGGGGCGATATTGCCCCTCGTTATCTCTGGGACCAATGATCGCATCGAGATGCGCAAAGAGGCATTCGAAAACTATCTACGAGACGCATCTAAAGCACACTTTTTCATTTTTAAAGTAAGGTCACTTGTCAGGTCAAGGGCAGGTCAAAAGTAAAAATCAAAGCATTTCAGTTTATTGACTAAAGGTACTTTCCATTCAAAGCCTTTGATTGCGACTATGAACATTACAAGTGCTAACAGTGGTATAATATACATTCTGCGTGTGCTAAAATTAGATTGTTAGCAAAGGTCAAGGTCGGTTCGCAAAAGGTCAATATGCGTACAAGATCTACAAAAGCCATGTGGGTGTGGCACATGTTTTATGGGCTACTTCACACGTATAATTCGATATTGATAATCATTTCATCATCTGACCTCATTTAGTTAAAGTTAGTGTCAACCTCTGGTCAAGGTCAGATTACATAAGGTCAAAATTTAAATTTATGAATATAGATAAAACAATATGTTTCTAGACCAGCTTTGTCTAAGAAATACAGCGTTTGCATTTATTTGTCTGCATCTGGTCATTAGAAGCCATAAAATGAAATTTTACAATATTACATCATGGAGTTAACATACTTAGGAAGCCAACCCATAAGTTAGTCAAAAGTGAAGATATTGCTTTGAAATTTGGTTTGGGTATTGTTCAATTGTGTTTCTCCAACAAATATTATGCTTTTCGAACATCTTCGAAAATTTTGATTTTGTGAACATTTTCCCGAGATATTTGTGTATTGTTGGGGTTAAAAAATAACGTTTCCAAAACTCCGAGAGAACAATTTTGAAGGCCTTGCAATTTGCTATCTAATGCAGTTTTGTATTGCTTTTTTTCTAGAAAGTGGCCCTTATACGGCCTGTTCAAGTTTATCTGATTTTATCGTCAAGCTAGTGTTTATTGACGTTACTAAATTTGTTATATCAAAAAATGTATCGACGAAATCGCTTCATTTTTGCACAGATGTCAAATTGATTTGGGATAAGTACCAAAAGTTTCACGTTGATAACTCCGTCGGGTTTTGAGCTATCGTCAAAGTTCGTCAAGGGGTAATGGTTAACCCAAGTTCCCTCACTCTGATAATTTATTGCAGTGCAACGCAAAATAAATGTATATTCAAGAGACGTATTTCATTAATAACTAATAGACGTATGCAACGAACTTTTTTTTTGCGTCGTACGCCGTGCGTCGCAGGCCTATGCCGGTCGGGTAGAATTTTGGACCTCTTGATTAGGTTTGGCTTCAATGCTTACCTCTGGGCTCTGGCAAGCAGATTTGTTAGCGATTCATTATTTTTCGAACGATTAACTCACGACGCAAAATCCACGCTAGTTGATTCAATCACGACTCAATCAGACATGCAAAGTTATGCATTCAATTCAATCAAAAACTTTGAGCCTTCGCTTTCGACTCAATCGATTCAAAGTGACCTTGAGCCATGATCAGTCCCTACTCAATCATTTTGAATCATATAACGACTCAATCACAACTCAAACTATGACTACATTTTCAACTTAGAACTGATAAGTGATTTAATATTGTTCTGCATCTGTATTGATATGTTGAACATTGTTGATGGATATTACCACTTGGTTAAAAAGCTTGAAGTTTTGAAGGCTGTTTTTGAACTTAAAATGCGTGTTGATTGAGTCGCGAACCCGACTCAGTCAGCTCTCTAAATTATTTGTCGTCGACTCAATCATGGTTTCTACCTGAGCTCATCGATTCAATCACGACTCAAAGCCATGTCCTTAAAAATGTGAGCGACTCAATCAGTTTGAGTCGCAAAAACTGCTTGATTCATGAGTCGCGACTCAATCAGAGTTGAATCGTATGCAAGTATGCTGACAAGCCTCACCAGACACCACGCACCACGTACCGGACACCAGACACCACGTACCTATTCAAGGATAATGAGACGGGAGTTATAATGTAACGCATATGGAACGATACAGTTAAAACATCTGTCGCGTCCAGTTGGGCCACATTACCTATGCTTACACATTATTGCTCCCAGTCTCTCAGATCTATGGAACTGCCAGAGGCAGTATTTGTCTTACTCAATGACTCGTACATGTTGCTCTTGGCGACTAAAACGCGCCTGCCGATGCTCGTCATTACTAGCTAGTAGATTGGAGAGAGAAAAAAATAGTTGCTTTCAATGGACTAGTTCCAGGTAGTTTGGTGAATATTTGCAAAATAATGAGAACAATGTGCTGATCAACGTGATGCACATTGTTTTGCATACAAATAAATATTTCGCGAGATATTTGTATGTAAAAGTTTATTATTGTTAAAGCACTTGAATTTATAAAGCACTTGATGTAGTGACGTCATTTAGCAACAATATTGCGCCGGCCTATGGCAAAGCATGTTGTTTCCGGCATTTCCCATTGCAAATGCAAATGGTTAAGCGCTTTCCTCTTATTTACTTTTCACACCAAACTGTTCAGAAATTCATGGAGATTTATACTGTGTATATTCAAAACACAACTTGATATCCTCTACAGCACATGTTCGAGATAGGCTCCGTTTCGGCTGAGGCACAGCTTTTTTTCATTCATTCATTCATTCATTCATTCATTCATTCATTCGTATATTCGTATGCCCATCCACAGTAAAATGGCTTTTCAGGACAAGTGTCAAAGAACATACAGCGCCATATAACTACTTTGTTTTGCGGCGCCCTTAAAGCCCACAATCATCAAAAGAAACATACAGACACATATCACATTGCGAAGCAAAAGTATTACAATAAAATCCATACAAAAATAGTCGACACAATCCATCAATTTAAAAGAAAACCAGCCGCCAAAGTCACTCCGGTGTCAATTTCGGCTTGACTGCGCCAGCCACTCTCTCGCCCTTTTGCCGACATACTGTCGCGCTGCCCGAGACCCCCTCACTTCTACAGGGTGCGCGATTTCCACTGAGTCGGGGGCGCGAAAAGGAAATGATTTTCGCGCATGCTCATTTTTTACCCTGGGAAGCTTTTAAGAGGGCCAGCCAGAGGGCCCTGGTCTCCTTACTGATACATTCTGTGCGGGTGCACTATCCCCACGGTTAGGCGCGTGGGAAAGCCTGGGGGTCGATTTAATAAATAATTGCACACTGCGAAAACGCTCACGCTCGGCGATGAGATTGGTCAAGTGATGGCACTTCAGGTCCGCCGAATCAACGGAAGAAACATGGGCAGACCTTCTTACACCCCTTCACCACCTGCGCACAGTGGTAATTACTTTTTCTGTAAAACGCATGGCGCCTGGGTGCGTTGATTACATTCCAGCCATTACCGTTATAATAATAGGAAGAGTGCGGGAAAATTAAGCGATTTCCACAATCATTTTTTGTCACTTGCCTCCGGTAATTTTTTGAGTCATTTTGAGAGACCACCAGACCTCGTGAGTGTGGCGTAACAAACGCCTGACACGCCTGACACGCTGTTTTTTCAAACGTGAGTCCTCGTCTACTTACCATCCCCAGCACCTTCACCGTTTGGAGACGGTCTGATAGTGACGTCACCAAACATCGACAGAAAACTCAGACGATAGCCGTCTCCTGCTAGATTGATCAGTGTGAGATCCGTTTGTTTGGATTAGTTTTAAACAGTTTTCATTCAACCAACTGTGCGCAGCGGCTACGGTGCGTTCGAACACTAGCTTGGAGCTCCGGTTCAAGCTTTGGCGCTTACTCTGGCTGCAAGAACTGCACATCATCGGCGTACATTTAAAAACAATTTATGGAATCATCCATGTAAGATACTAGATCATTTGTGAACAGTAAAAATAAAACTGGCCCTAAAAGTGATCCCTGAATATTTGGATATATGGAATATATGGAATATGGAATATATATATATATATCTGAATACCCCATGCGTAATTGGAAGTGTGGCTCCACTACCACCCCTCACAGACTGTCTGCACCGCTTCAGGCCAGGTTCTCGAACCAGTGGGAATCAATCCCGTACCAACCCGAGCTTTTCCAGGCACGCGGAGATGCTGGACCGACTGTCAAAGGCTTTGGATGTATCAGCCGTGGTTATCAGCGTGGGGCCAATGAGTCCGCAGTCCATTACCACCATGAGATAACAACAGCAATCCAGCATCGCCGACTCCATGGAGCGGCCCGGTCGGAATCCGTGCTGTTCGTCACAAAGAATTGTCATGAGACAACAGGTATGACATCAGCTGGAGGCACACGACACTCTCGCACCAGCTTGGCAGTGGTAGGCACAATGACACCGTCTATTGTTATTGGATCCTCCGTGCTACCTGACTTATGTAGGGGACAACAGTTCCCCCAACAATTCTTCCACCACCGCAAGGCAAGAGGCCCGACATATTGGACGAGTTCACTTACATGAGTAAGTGCGGTCCCCGTTCACCTCAAAAGTCACATGGCGCCAGCACGCAATGGTAATCCCATCATCTCCGCCACGCCCTGGACGTTTGACATTCGCTGTAGCGCCTCAGACAGTTCGGGCAGCGTCGCCGGCCGCACCCTGAACGCGTCACTCATCACGCGGGTCGGGCGTGGGGGCAAACGGTCCGCCCCACTCCGAGCCGCCTCCAAGGCGGCCGCTACCCGCTGCACCACCGTAGCGAAGTGCGCATTCAGTTTGTCCGCCCACTGGCTGCCACGCTCACTCGGGACGGCCTGGCGAACCCCACCCTTCGGCGATATTAAAAACCGCCTAATGTCCTTCCATGTTGTCCTCCTCGCGTATCGGTAAGATGACAGGAAGAAAGAAGATCTCGCCTCACACTGCGCCCTTTTAACTGTATTACGGGCACGCTGTATAGTGTTCACGGCTCGCCGGAGAACGGCGGGCCAGGTCCCGTTCTCGCATGGGGGCGCGCAGGTCATCATTGTCATTAACCCGGTATTGGCTGGGGTCTCAGCCGAACGCCATTGGCTGGGGGGGGGGGGCGAAAACGCCCCCCTCGTTTAATCTTCTCCGAACCATAAATCTCAGCGAGACGCGGCAAGACGGCAATCGAAGCTCTCAACGAGATCACTCCTTAACGTACTGGGATTGTATTATTATACAATAAGGTCATGTCAGGTCACAGTCAGGTCAAAGGTAAAATGGTAGTTATTTTAGTTTTTGAGCCATACTTCCCATCCAAAGCCGTATATTGAGACGAAAATCACACTAAGTGCTCTAAAATGTATAGTGCATCTCTCGTATAAGCAAAAGTGAAATTGTAAGCAAAGGTAAAGCGCCAAAGGTCAGGGTCAAATCAGTCACCTATTTGCAGAGATCAATGCCGACACATGTTTTATGGGTTATCTTACACCAAATAAATCGATTATAGCAGCCATTTTTCAGATTGACCCGATACTACAGGTCAGGTCAGGGTCTAAGAGGTCAATTTAGAAATATATAAATAAAATTAAAAAATGCATTTATGGAATCCAGTTTTTGGTCTCAGCACACAAGTGTACATTTATTTGTATGTATCTGGTCGATAAAGCCCCCAAAACGTACTTTCAAAAAGTACCGTCATGAGGTAATCATACTTGGGAAGCAATCAGTGATTCAAAAATGGGTGGTAATTTTTCCTGTGGTAAAAAAAAACTTTCTTCTTGTAGTAATTTTGCGCATTGTCTGTATTTCACCTGATTCTCTGGTATTTTTTTGGGGAACTTTGTAGTATATTAACAATCTATAACCTATTTATCGGTAACTAGTGTGGTAAAAATGATACTTATTTGGTAAAAGGAGGTAATTTATTGGTAAAACTAGTATCTCTGTATGTGGATGGCCATGTCCTACTTTCTAGTATATAGTTTTTCGGTCCTAGTATAATTCATTGAAATCCAGTAGGCGCTTTTAGAATGTTTTTCTTCCAAATTCAAAATAGTAATGCCTCAGTGGCGGCGGAAGAGGGGGGCCAGGAGGGGCAGTTGCCCCCCCCCCCCAAAAAAAAAAACTCAGCCGAGGGGCACTTTGTTTTTGGCAGGGCTGCTGACCTGAGAGGGGGCGCTCTGGCCGCCCAGAAGAGGGGGCGCTCTGGCTGCCTGAGAAAGGGCGCTCCTGGCAGCCTAAGAGGGGGCGCTCTGGTGCCTGAGAAAGGGCGCTTGGCAGCCTGAGAGGGGGGCGCTCTGACAGCTGAGAGGAGGGGCGCTCTGGCCGCCTGAGAGGGGGCGCTCTGCCGCCTGAGAGGGGGCGTTCTGGCCGCCTGAAGAGGGGGCGTTCTGGCAACCAGAAGGGGCGCTCTGGCCACCTGAAGGGGCGCTCTGGCCAACTGAGAGGAGGGCGCTCTGGCCACCTGAGAGGGGGCGCTCTTGGCCAGCCTGAGAGGGCGCTCTTGGCCGCCTGGAGAGGGGGGCGCTCTGGGCCCACCAGAGAGGGCGCCCTCTTCCTGCCAGAAAGAGGGGAACGCTTCTGGCCACCTGAAGGGGGGCGCTTCTGGTCGCCAGAGAGGGGCGTTCTGGCCATCCGAGAAAGGGCGCTCTGGCCGCCTGAGAGGGGCGCTCTGGTCGCCTGAGCGGGGGCAGGCGACCAGACCAGACCAGACCAGACCTTTGCTAACACTCTGGCCGCCTGAAAGGGGGCGCTCTAGGTCCAGCCATATCTGGCAACACTTTGCTACTGAAAAAAACTAGTTGAAGTTAAATACTACAGATTCAGGGTGAAATACCAACAGATTGAGGTAAAATACCACAGGTTCAGGTAAAATACCAACAACAGTAAAAATACCAGATAAGAAGGTAATTTTACCACAAATGTCCTTAAAAAATAGGTTAGACAAAGAATTATCCTCGCTTTAAAAATAGAGATATGGCTTTTGAAATTTGTTTGGGTAATTACATATGTGGTTCTATTACATAATCTTCGTTTTTTGATTTTTTAAATGGGTGACTTGTTTTTTGGGGGGGGTCAAAAATCCAAAAAAATCAAAAATCGAGATAACATTTTCTACCCCTTCAATTCCGCTACACTTTTGACGTTTTTGAATTGCATTTTGCTTAAGGAATCGTGTATTTTACAGCCTGTTAGAAGCTTAGGTTGATATTTGCGCCAAATGGTGTGTAGTGACTCACTAAATTCGATATACGCTCTTTTTTTTCCTTTTTTTTCTTGCATGAGACGGCCAATTGATGTAGAATAAGGTCTGAAAGTTTGGGCGGTTGAAATAGCGCTGTTTGGTGTGAGCTATTGTGAAAATCCCTGAGGGGGGCGTTTTTCGCCCCCCACCCCAGCCAATGGCGGGTTAAGCCACGGGCAAGGCTGATGGCGGGGCCTCACTTTGATCACAGGCATGTGTCTATCGATCACTGGTGTCCACACCGCCAGCCACGCTATCCTTTTCTCCTCTGAGCTCGCCGCGTTGCCTCCCAGTCCCAGCCTCCCAGTCGGCCAGCAGAAGCTCGAGACGTAACTGGTCCGGCACCAGACCCCTCGAAGAGCGCTCTGTCCTCCACCTCATACTCACCAAGATGCTTACGGGCACATGTCGGCGGGGATGGTTCGCACTGCAGCTCCCACGGTTGTCTTTGCTTGCTTCCTGGTCTGGAGATTCTTATTGAACACATAACTTAATTATCTACCTTCGCAAAAAATTGTTTCTTGGGCTCAGACCCTGATGCTGTCCTCACTGAAACACTGCCCCAAAAATACTTCAAAATGCAACCGTGCCCTCAATGTTGTTTTGAAATAGCTTCTGTCGGGTCCAGAGCTTGTATAGAAAGAGATCTAGATTATCCCTAATATCCGTCTGGCTGTAGCGATCCGTTAAAATGCCTTTGAACTGCCGTTAAGATTATTGATTTGGTCACAAGGTAGAAATCCGCAATTTTAGTTAAGTGTTAGCTTTTGTTAAGTCGCGTGATTACAAATGAAAGTATATCTGCTTAAATCCGCCACTCCACGTGCTTTTATTTCCGTGCAATAAATGTCATGTTTATTTTTCCATTGAACTTCCGTGTACAAAAATAAATGTGTCAACCTAACTGCTCAAAACTACCTCAGGTAACTTCGATCGCCTGAACTATTGCTAATTGACGTCCTATTGCTAATTGTTAATTGAACGTAATTGCGGACCAATAGTTGGGCAGTAGTCGCTCAGGGGCGGTCGTGGGGCTGGCGGACTCCGCCGTCTGGTGGCCCACACAGGGGCGGCTCCAGGGACATCCGTGGCTGGGGTTCACAACTCCAACACAGCGCCTGCGAGGTAGACAAATTTACATTTGACTCGACACGGCCGTACGTGACTCTTTTCGGAAGCCAATAACTTTCCAACCACTGCCCCGATTAAGATTGGGCTTTCACCATCGGATAGCTACATTAAAGCAATTTTATTTAGAGCAAAAATGTGCGCATTCAGTTAAAATTTAACTTAGTGTATACATATAGTTTTCGGCGTCATTACTTTTGCCAGCGAATTTTGATCTAGGCATTTATTGATACGATGAAGCATGCAGTGCTTAGGACGTGCACTCCCTTTCGGCGGATTCGAGCAAGAATATAATGCAAAATGTAATTAAAAGCGCGCCCGCTCAGTCATCGCCTCAAAAAGGCGTTTAGTAGTATACGTATGAAGGGATTTGTAGATACTGATGGGTGGAAGAAAATTATATGATCAGTACCAGACCACCAGGAATGTTCATCGTACAACTAGCTGAAGATAAACCAAGGACGAGGGCTTTGCAATTTACTTTTGTTGTTGTTGTTGACAGTCTGTTTTTCTGTTTGCTAGTCTGTTTTTCTGTTTGCTATTTTTGTTAACACATTCGTGCTTAGTTTGTTATTTTATTTAAATAAACTATGTAAAGTGACCTGTTACCTGTTGACATCCATGCCACTTGTTCAATGATTGTGTTAGATAGTTCCTTCACTGTTCCAGCTCTGCTGATGCTGATATGATGATGAATGAAAGGGGTTTCGGGTCGCACCAACTGATCGACTCAGCTCTGCTGACCCTACACACATGTCTCAAGGGTGACTGATTAAGCCTTTGCGAGACAGAATGACCCCTCCACTGGGACCGTTTGCCACTTTTGACCGTCATGGTGGTCATCTTTGCAGTTGAACACCAGCAACAGCGGCCTGCCGGCGGTCGTCACCAGCCGTCATGGGGGTGCCGCAGACGCTGACGCACGTGCAGTCGGTGCGCATGCTGTACAAGTCGGTGCTGCGGCTGCACCGCGGCCTGCCCGTCGAGCTGAAGGCGCTCGGCGACCAGTACGTGCAGGACGAGTTCCGACGGCACCGGGACGTGTCTGCGCGCGAGGCCGGCCTCTTCCTGCAGGAGTGGGCCGGATACGCGCTCAACCTGGCGCGTCAGCTGGGCGTCCGCGGCACACCAGGCGCCCGGCAGCTCGGCGTGCACATCAACGACGAGCAGCTGGATCAGCTGCGGGCTGAGCAGCTGGTGCAGCTGCACGAGCTGTTCCAGGAGACCCAGAATCCGTCCCGTCCGCCTGACAGTGCCAAATGACGTCACAGCTGGGGACAGGAATGATTAACTGTGTATTGTGCTTTAGTCAGAAATATGACTGTAAGTATGTGCGAGCGAGTTTGCGTTAAAGTGTGTCGAATGTAGTCTGACATCTGTTTGCAATGTTTCCCCGTCCAAGTCATGCAGTGACTTTGCAGTCAATTTTGCCTCTGTTATGCAATTGTATAAATTGTATATACCAAGTGTAAATAAATCCATTTTGATTTGCCAGTTGTGGTTAATCTTTGTCATCAGTTCGTTGATTAGCTCGTTCTTGAACAACCTACACATGGACATTTATTTTTGATAATTGCAAAAAAGATTCGTCCGCCCTCGTACCTCGGCGTTGGAATCTGACTCACCCTTAAAGGGGCACTGTCCGTTCAAAATAAAAAATTATGTCAAAGAACAACCTGATTTGATAAGCACCATGAAGTCCGTTTTTATGTTAGCGCCCAGTGGCCCAATATGATCGTTCAAAGTTTAGTTTTATTCCAGCCAATGAGCTTGACGATTCCACCACCACTACGTACCAAAATCAATTAATTGCAACCTTGTGCAACTACGAAAAATAGTGATATTTTTTTGCCTAAGCATTCTGCCCAAATTTATAAAGTCAGAAAACATTCCATGTCTTATACCTGATTTAAGCTCAATAATAGCCATGAAGGAAAGATTTGTTCCCGATGAAGGGCAAATATTTGTTCCCGATGAAGGGTTTTTGGACTTTTTACAAAGGGATTTTTAAGCTCCAAGCCTATTGATGAAGTTTTTTTTCCCAACCGACTTTTTTTTGGTATCAGATTGTTTACATTATTTTCAAGGTACTCCTCTAGTGCACAGTGTTGTTTGATAAATACTGAAATGTCTCAACTGTGCTGAATTTGGCGCTCAATCGCTGCCATATCTCTAGTGGTGTGTAGAAATCGCAAACCGCTTTTATATTATGAAAAATGAAATGAATTATATTTTTTGTATTTGCGCTGCTTTGGTGAGCATAAGAGGACGATTACAAATAATATCTTCCGTAAGAGGCAGTGTCCCTTTAAAAGGTGGGTTCGAGCTGGTTCGGCGCTCGCTATTTGCTGCTGTCGGGGATGACCTGCGGCTGGTAGCAGCGGACACCAACCCCTAGCCCAGCCTAGCTCAGGCCCATGAACAGCAAGCCCAGATTCAGACCAGGTCCAGTCAACTTCTTAATATTGAGGCCCCTGCCCGGTCCGGCCCTTTCATATTTGTTTTCACAAAATTTGTGATAAATTGCTAGCATATCTACTTGTATACTATAATGAGAAATAATATCACTTACCTGTGTGTTTCTGTTAACGTAAATTGCTGGTTACAATATTTAAAAAGGAAATAGTTCACCTTAGTTATTTACTACACAAGAGTTCTTGAGTTATAAACTAGAGTTATTGAAGAAAAAAATCCGGAAGGGAGGGACAAATTATGCCCCCAGCGGGATGCGGTTTAACGTAATATTTGAGTTGAGATAGTCATGTTTTTATATTTGCATTGAAATTAAGTACGAGAGAAATTAAAACAACCACAGAGGTCTAATTGAAAATAGATTTGAGCTTGGTCTCGACTATTGTAACGAATAATTCGCTGGTGTATTTGAAGGACGTCGTCTGATTGAACTATTATGGTGCGTTGCAGCCGAGACGCCTTCTCATCTCAGCATGGCACTGAGGGATAGGTACATACAGTGACCGTGCAGGCGGGAACGCTTCTCAATCTCAGGCATGGCACTGAGGGATAGGTAGTAGGTACATACAGGAGACGTGCAGCTGAGGGGGACGCCTTCTCATCTCAGCAATGGCACTGAGGGATAGGTAGTAGGTACATACAGAGGACCGTGCAGGCGGACACGGCCTTCTCATCTCAGCATGGCACTGAGTGATAGGTACATACAGAGACCGTTGCGCTGAGACGCCTTCTTTCATCTTCAGCATGGCACTGAGGATAAGGTAGTAGGTACATAAGTGACCGTGCCAGGCGAACACGCCTTCTCATCTCAGCATGCACTGAGGGATAGGTACATACAGTGGACCGTGGAGGCGGACACGACCCTTCTTCATTCTCAGCATTGGCACTGAGGGATAGTAGTAGGTACATCAGTGACCGTTGCAGGCGGACACGCCTTCTCATCTCAGCCATGGCACTGAGGATAGGTACATACAGAGACCGTTGCAGCGGGACACGCCTTCTCATTCAGCATGGCACTGAGGTGATAGGTACATACAGGACCGTGCAGGCGGGACACGCCTTCTCATCTCAGCATGGCATGAGGGGATAGGTACATACAGAGACCGTGCAGGCGGACACGCCTTCTCATTCAGCATGGCACTGAGGATAGGTACATACAGAGACCGTTGCAGGCGGACACGCTTCTCACTCATGCAGGCACTGAGGGATAGGTTAACATACAGAGACCGTGCAGGCGGACACGCCTTCTCATCTCAGCATGGCACTGAGGATAGGTACATACAGAGACCTTGCAGGCGGGACACGCCTTCTCATCTCAGCATGGACTGAGGCGATAGGTACATTACAGTGACGTGCAGCGACACGCCTCTCATATCCAGCATGGCACTGGGGATAGGTATACAGAGACCGTGCAGGCGGACACGCCTTTCTCATCTCAGCATGGCCACTGAGGGATAGGTAGAGGTACATACAGAACCGGTGATGCGGACACGCCTTTCTCATCTCAGCATGGCATGATGGGATAGAGTAGGTACTACAGAGACCGTGCAGAGCGGGACACGCCTTCTCATCTCAGCATGGCACTGGGGATAGGTAGTAGGTACATACAGAGACCGTGCAGGCGGACACGCCTTCTCATCTCAGCATGGCATGGGGATAGGTAGTAGGTAATACAGAGACCGTGCAGGGGACACGCCTTCTCATCTCAGCATGGCACTTGAGGGATAGGATTAGTAGTACATAAACAGAGACCGTGCAGGCGGACACGCCTTCTCATCTCAGCATGGCACTGAGGGATAGGTAGTAGTACATACATAGCCGTGCAGGCGGACACGCCTTCTCATCTCAGCATGGCACTGAGGGATAGGTAGTAGGTACTACAGAGAACCGTGCAGGCGGACACGCCTTCTCATCTCAGCATGGCACTGAGGGATAGGTAGTAGGTACATACAGAGACCGTGCAGGCGGACACGCCGAGGATGGTTCGCCTCTCAGGCCGACCAAAGGCCCCTCAAGCTGACACAAACCCTTCAAGTCGACTGAGGTCCCTCACATGCCGACAGAAGGCCCCTCAGGCTCACAGAGGGTTCCTCAGACCGACAGAGCGGCCCTATCAGGTCGACTGAAGTCGGCCGCGGCATGTGACCTTCGCTGTCGGTCCGCCCTAAAACCTCAATCATCATCATCACCCTCAGGCCGACAGAGTTATCAGTTCAGGCCGACAGAGGGTTCGTCAGCCCTCATGCCGTCAGAAGACACCTCAGGTCGACATGGGCCTGATCAGGGCGACTGAGTTCCCCTCAGGCTGGTCGAGTCCTCCCTTCAGGCCGACAGAGGGCCATCTCAGTCCATCAGATGGCCCCTCAGGCCGACTGAGTCCCCTCGGGCCGAAATGGGCCTCTTAGACCAAGTTGTACTACCTAGTTGAATGAGGTCGAGAAAGTTGGTAGTCGAAAACAACATAGGGCGCCCCTATATAGTATTGAGAACTTTTCTTCATTCAGCATTTCAACTGTTTTTACGTAGGCAAGGCACACCAAATATAAATTTTGTTAACCCGCGCCCCACGGGAGTCGTTTGAACACCCCTGCGTTTTTGTTCTCAAGATGATAAAAAACGGCGGCGCGTAGCGCTGCCAAACTTGGCATAACTTATCATTGATCATTTCCACACATTTTGCGAAAATTCAAGTTTCGTGTCTGATTAGGTCAGGTCACCAGGTCAGATCAAGTGACCTCACCTCCCAACAAGTTTGCGGTCGTGCCATGATCACATTTTCTAAGGGATTGAAATCAAACTTCTAGGATTGCATTAAGCCATCAGTATGTAAAAAACAAAAAAAAATATGTGACCTGAGGTCAGGTCAATTTTGTGACCTCTCCATTATACATTATAAGTCAATGGATAAATATTAAAATGCTTTATTTTTCGAGGTTATCAGTCCAATTCATTCTGGATAATGTTATCATAGGATATTATGCATGATCCAAGTGCAGGTTTTGTTCAGTAACCCATACGGGGTCATCTGAGGTCATCCGAGGTCACCAATACCATTTTCGTCAATAACTCTGGACATAATGCAGATAGAGAAGTGCAACATACACCAATGTGTTTGTCTCGTCGAGCCATGTCTCCTAATATGCTTCATGATCTACTTGGGTCACCACTTGACCTTGACCTGAGGTCATGTTTTTAAGTGGACCTAACATGGTAACAAATTATATTATTTCAAAGCGCCTTGACGAGACAAACACGATGACGTAAGCAGTTTTTTGTTATCTTTATTATATAAAAATTAGCCAAAAAATTCTTTTCTCCAAAAAAAACAGCATTTTTAATTGTTGACTCTAGAGCCTAAACATTGATATAAAAACCAGTAAGACGCCATTAAACGGTGAAGGACGACGAGTACCCGATAAATCTGCGCAATTTATCACCCACCCACGGAGTTTGTTTTGGCAAAGCTGCTTTTGAATTATTTTCGCTTGTATCCTGAACCCAGAATCATCATATTGTTTTGCCGTTCGCAAATAGATCCAAACTAAATTCGATACTTAACTAAATAAGTTTGCAGCGTTATTTTTAATTGCATATATAAGCTTCATGGTTGTAGGCAAAAAAAGTCATTTGGTGGTATTAGATGGATTTGATTGCGGCTTTACAGCTGCATATTTTTATCGTTTTAGCTCCCTTTGTTTTGAGCTACACGGTGTATGAAATATTTACCGGTAGACGCCTTAAACGGCAAGGACGACGAGGGTCAATAAATCTGCGTCAATTTACCACCCGTCCAACGGAGTTTCTCTATGTGCAAAGCCTAATTTTTGAATTATTCTCTATGTGTTGTTTCCGTCGCAAATAGACTCGAACTAAATCGAACTGTAACTAAATAGGTTTTGCGTTTATTTAAATTTGCAATTATAAGCTTCATGTTTGTAGGCAAAAAAATAATTTTGGTGGGTATTAGTATGGATTTGATTGCGGCTTTGCAGCTGCATCATTTTTATCGCTCTAGCACCCTTTGGTTTTGAAGCTACGGCAGGTTAATGAAGGAAATGTGTATAAGAATCGTCAATGCAAATATTACAGGCAGAATTTAACAGTAAAATACTGCATTAAAACCTCAATGTCGCAGGCATTTAGAACCGTTACTTGACTACAGATTGGTGTTTGTTTCATCGCTTCACGTCCCCATAGGTGCTGAGCACTGATTTAAGATTTGAAGACGTTCACTAAAACTATGAATTTTGCGCTGTATAGCCAGTAACTTGCAGTACCACGCGCCGCTGATCACACATAGTGCATACGCCGGGCGGAGGTTCTTCTACGCATCTATGTTTGACCCGTGTCTTTGCGACTATTGGGTGCCGAGATATAGTCAAGTATTGCAACGATGTTTTGCAGTAATTTTCGTGGACGGACAGGGGTGCACGTGCGCACGTGCAGTGTGACCCAGATTTGAACCGGTGCAACTTGCCAGTGGTGTGGTTGGTCTCCAGCCTCACACCAAATTTTAGCTTTATAGGTCCAGCCGTTTCTCAGCTACAACAGGATAATACTTTCTGACACCCGTGACGTGGCACGTGTCACGCGCCATGCTGACCCATCACATGATAAAAAACATGTCAATAATCACAATTTCATTGCATGGGGCTATCAGATGGCGAAAACTGCTTGTCAATCGGATGCGGGATTCAAAAGATATAAGCTTCTGACCAGCGCACTATGGGCCACAATCCCGATCTAGCCCGCCATAATTGGTCGGAGCGATTTTTTACATTTTAATATGGAACATATCGTTTATGAAAATGTTCAGAATTGACCATGGACTAAGAATATGATAGCAGTTTTTTAGTGCAATAACATATGGAGGTATAAACGGCACCGAAACACGGACCTATGTATGAAGCTTACAGCAGGGAGTCCGCGGTTCGCGAAACAATGTTTGTTTATGATGTAATGACGAATGAGATAGAACAAAATATTTAAAATGTTCATGTTTTTAGGTTAAAATGGAACCTTGGTTACACTGAAATTAAATTTAAAACTGAAAGTAGGGTTTTTCGTGCTTTTAATGACAGTTTTTGTTGACAACAGAAATGTCAGCAAACACTTGTATGCAGTTTTTCGATAGAGCCGACTATGAATAACTCACCGATAACCGGGAAGTCGAGCATGATAGTGACTCCTCATGGCTTGGCTTGCTGTGGCAAGTCAAACTTTCCATGCCCAATTTGCCCCCCTTGCGGACCACAGCGGGGTGATTGTATTGTTTCTGCGCCCGTCGCGCGCGCAGCCGCGCCGTGCCTGCTGAAGAATGTTGGGGAAGGCTGAGGACCCCCTGTTAACTTTCAAACCAAGCAAATAGAGAAACACGTAAAGAACCAGGCATGTTGCCTTTATGTGAGGAATTTACCGGATATGCGCAAATTTAATGGCTTAAAAGGTTAACAGTTGACCTTCCAGGTCAAGTGAATGACCTCAACTTGACCACTTCCAGAGTAGTTATTTTGCTCTGTGAGAAAACATCACAATTATAAATTGATAAATGTAAATAAAAGTCATGCTCCTAAACATGTTTTGTATAAGAAATACAAAAAACGTATTGATTTGTTCGTATCTGGTCAAAAAAGTCAAAAAGGCAATTTTCACAAAATTACGTTATGAATTTCATACACTTAGGGAGCCATCACTCAGTCAAAAATATAGAAATTGCTCTGAAATTTGGTTTATGTTTTGTTCATACTCAGTGCTTTCACTTATGTTTCGTTTTTCATAGCATTTTTGCCAATATTGATTTGGTAGTGATTTAAAAAAAAACTATTTTTGGGGTAAAAAAAACAAAATGGTGAAAACACGAGGTTACCAGTTTAAAGAAAATGCAGTTTTCTATCTTGCGTCCTTTTTGGTTTGCGATTTGCTATAAAACTCTATTTTCAACGATTTTTCCAACATTTGTCGTTTTTCCACCAACATGACGTCACCAAAAACATTATCGTTATCTTTCAACTTCTCACCAATTCAATGAAATGTAACAGTACCGTACAATTGCTTTGCTAACTTAGCTACTGCAAATTTTAGCAAGATGCATTCATGCGTACAGAGTTATTCCAAGAAAACTTTAGGAGAAGGTTGCTTTAGACCGCCGTACAGCGAGGGTTAAGAAAAGAAGAAGAAAAAACGGAGGATATATTGGAGAACCAAAGTATGGCAACCTAACCGAATTTCAAAGCGATATCGTTTTTTGACTGACTTGTGTCTCCTACAGTACTAGTCGGTGGCATCAGAATATGTGGCAAACCGAAATGCGTGCCGGGCCGGAATCATGCCATCTGGTGAGCAAAAGATGAGCTAAATCGATTGAAATTAGTACAAAATGGTTTCATAAATTCATAATACTTGCTCAATGCCATACCAATGACTAGGAAAGGCTGAAAAAGGGTTATATGGGTCATATAATTCAGTTATGGCAGGCTAGATCTGGGATTCTGGCTCATAGTGCAGCGTCCGCGGTCCTGGCCGGCCGGGTTCGGCCGCTTGTATGTGAATACAATCGGTTATTCAATGAGGACTCGCTTTCGGCTCCGCTCGTAATCAAATTGAGGACACGACGTTGGTTGCAAATTGCAATGTATCGACTGCTTTTATTCCGTTTGTATCTACCTAGCATAGTATTCCCGAGATTCCTATATGGGGGTTTTCTGAGCAGTACTCAAACTCAAAATTTGCCTTCGATGACCTCTGGTAGACTGAATTTTGACCTGAGCAACAAATATGAAATAGTTTCGAAATGATTTTGGACCGTTTTCAACGATTTTTTTTGTAACGTGCCATAGGAAGCCGAGTTTAAGGGGGGGGGGCAACCCCGCCCAGTAGGCAAGGGAAATGCTAGAGGCCCTAGATGGCGAAGTTAATGTAGTTGTGAGACCAGTTGGGTAGCGTATCTCAGTTCGCACACAGCAGGAAAATAATTGGTCGATTACAAATTACTGATGTTTCGATGATTATATTTTCGGATAAGGTAAAAAATGTATATTGAATAATGAATTTATTTTTGTTATGGCCTCCTTACAATATAACGCAAGCACAAAGTAGAAAAATAATTGATTGTTATTAATGATTTCGACCACAGGTCATTATCAAAATATACCAAAAGCATTTTTCCACAGACAGTTTTATATTGTAAGGAGGCCATACAAAAAGATATATATTCATATTCAACATAAATGCCTTACATACAACAAGTGCTAACACATATTAACAAAAATGTATATTGTCTCATTTATTGTCCAGGTCAGGTGATAAACACATCAAGGGCCGTTTTAAATTGCTAAACTTAAGTGTTTAAACTTAAACCAGTGTAGTGTAGGACGTAGTTATGTACCCTACTCAGCAGGTCCATCGCCTGCTGTCACAGGTCGCAGGTCACATTCAGTCTTAATGATAATAACTCATTGATTCCTCATTCTTCAGCACCGACTACCACTTTTGCATCCAGCCCAGTGGTAGAACTTTATGAAATCGGTCCGGGGGGGGGGGGCTAAATGCTGAATTTTATATATTTTATTTTCCATTCTTACCATGCAGCGCCATATAGACATAATGTAAAATTAGAAATCATTGTGGGGGGGGGGGGCTCGGGCCCTCCCCAAGCCACTGCTGATCCAGCCGACCCTTGAATTCCAGCCACTGTGATCCACGCCACCCCTGATCCAGCACTGCTGATCAACCCACTTGCTGTCCAGCCACTGCTGATCCAGCCACTGCTGATCCAGCCACCCCTGATCCAGCCACCCCTGATCCAGCCACCCCTGATCCAGCCACTGCTGATCCAGCCACTGCTGATCCAGCCACCCCTGATCCAGCTGCACTGCTGCGGCCACCAATGTGTGGTGTTATACACCAATTACTATGGAGCGACAGCATCGCAGACTTCAGCGCTGGCTGTCTGTTATGAATACGGCTAAACATGCGATGCGGAACCTCTAAATGTTCTTATGTTGCGTTAACCCTATTCCCTGCTGGGCAGGTTCTACCCCCGGTAGTTTTTCGCCTGATTCTTCTAAACCGTTAGGCCTTGCGTCTTGAAACTTTTTGGACTTTTCCTAGCATTGAATGACGCGTGTTGTGTCAAAACTTTGGAAAAATCGGCCCTGCAGAGACGGCTCCAGAGTCCAGGCTCATGTTTTGGGATAGTCGTTACAAATGCGGTTGTGCGGCGCATACTTCCTTCGTAGTTTGCGGTGTAACAGAAGTGTGAGAAACTATGTCACTGCTAGGTATATACATCATACATAATTGGATCATACATATTTTGAGGCAAAGGTGCACTCAGGTACAAAAAATGGGAGGCGATATTCTCTGTCAAATTAGGCCCAACTTTAAATTAGTAAGATGATCAACCGCGTTCCGCTGATGGTCCCCCCGCTGCTTACCTGGATCCGCCTATGCGCAATATATTACATTTAACAAATTACAGCAACAAAGTCCACATGTGACGTTCCTATCGTTCCAAACAATTACGAACAGTACATATTTATTATCAGAAAATCCCTCCATTTTCATCCCTGCGTACGCATATGATTTTTCATTTTGGTTCTTGTACCTTCATATATTGAAAACCATTCTATGGGAAGCTCAAAAACGTTTCGGTCATGAAAATCGGACAAATCACATAGCCGCAATGACCTTTAAAAAACACACCCTCAAAATGTTTATATTTGTTGCCCCCTGACCCCCCATTTTTTAACAAAAACATAATTTTTTTGTCCAAAAAGACGGATCTTGTCGCGAAGAATCAAATGGTGTTTCATGTTTGTCCCATCAAAATCGGCCCAGCAGTTTTCGAGATCTGCGGGGAGGGGGGGGGGCAGAATCTGCTCCCCGCATGGTAACGTAATTCTGGCCGCCCGCAGGGAATAGGGCTAAACAAATTGTCAGCTGTCTTCTCATTCAGCCTAACAACCAAGGGCCGTAAAAAACATGTATGTGGCACTCTAGGCGTCACCTTGGGAGGCTTCTATCGGCTGCCACATGAACTATTGATTTGTGAGGAACAGCAGCATATATCAGGCGTCATTGTGGAAAAACATCTATGGGTTGCAGTAAGAACTACTGAGCTGTGCAGTACAGCTTGCAGCAGGCGTCATTGTTGAGATACATCTATGGGTTGCAATAAGAACTACTGAGCTATGCGGTACAGATTGCAACAGGCGTCATTGTTGAGAGTCATCTTTGGGTTACAATAATAACTCATATAAGAGAGACATCATATAAGAGAGAGAGAGAGAGAGACATCACATGCAAAAAGAGAGACATCTATGGGTTGCAATAAGAACTACTGAGCTGTGCGGTACAGCTTGCCGCAGGCGTCATTGTTGAGNTTTGACTCGGGGCTTAATAGCCACTACTTTAGTGGATAACCCCACGACCGTGAATATACGAATATACGAATATACACCTGATTTGCTCTGTTCAAAGCCGCAGGCTGAGACGGAGCGGCCTGCCGTGGTGTAAACAGACCGCCACCGCTTTGTTCAACGTTCTACGGATGCTCGCAATGCAAACAAATACTCCCCTTCAAAGGACACGCGCGCGTGAACCTGCATATCTGACAGACGCGGAGACAACGGAGTGCTGTTTTCCGACTGAAACCGCGTCATCCCGACGCTCCAGCCTGGCCTCCAAACCAGTTTACGTACACCCGGTGCACTTAATCAACTTTGGCCAAGTTAGGCGGGCCGGTCCCAGAGAGTGACTATAAAAAACGTGATGCGTGGTGGTGGGCTGTAGTAGCGCAGGTAGAAGTTCGCGCTGTCCTTGTGAGGGAGCTCTCTCCGGCGCAGCACACACTGCCAGCGGCCTGACGAAACCTGGGCGTCGTTAACGGCCCGCGGCGGTTCCGCGGTTACCAGCAGGTTCTATGTCCGCCTCTTCGATCGTGCGTCATCACAGGCTGGCGTCATATCAACACTGAATGACGAGATTCGCCACGTCAATTCCGGCGGGGATTCCAGGTAATCGGTAAAAAAGTGCTTTCTACGGATTCCCGAAACAACGAGTTAACAGGAATGTCAATGTATAAGTACATTGCCGAACTGCGGTAGAGTGGTGCCGTCCAAATGTCCGCCGGGGATTCCATGGGGATTCCCGCGGCGAGAATGTGTGGTCAGGACACGGCTTTGATGTGACGTCTTCTCCTGCGTCGCTGCGGTCGCGATCAGTACCAGCCGCCAGAGCCACAGCCAACCGCAGCCGTGTGACGTCATACTTTTTGTGCCCTTCTCACTCTCTGTTGTCTCCCTGCTGCTGCCGACCACCACCGACCGCCGAGCCACAGCTAGCCGCAGGACCTCTGCCTCTGAGAGATACTCCTGATGGTGAGGATGAAATGGCCGCGTCTGGTCGACGTGACTAATACCGGAGCGAGAGGCGCCAAGTGATAACCCAGCTAACAATTTGACATTGTCGCTACGTTGTGACAAGGTTCTAACACAAGAACACAACGTTGTGATAGTGAATTTTAGACTCCCAGGAAAGTTCACAACGTTCCCTTGTAAACGCTCACAAACGCTTGAAAACAACGTTGTCTAAAACGTTACTTTTGACAAGCATAAGCTTAACGTTTACTTACGTGTCGATCATTAATCTTGTAAGCATGGTGAATAGCTCAATTTAGATATTGACACAATTGCGCGGTGTTCTTCCCAAAGTTACTAGAAAAAGTGCGACATCGTGACGATACAACGTGCAGTAACGTTACACAAACGTTATACAGACTTTTCTTCACAACATTCACGACGTTGTCGCCAAACGTTGTTAAAACGTAAAATTACATCTGGATTTTTCACAACGTTGTTACAACGGTATCTGTTACCTGGGAAGTACGCGAGCATTTTTGCGCCAATTGCATGTAACTGTCTGTACTTAATAGCCGTTTTCACGATGGATTATTTTGCGCGAAATGTTTTAAAACATTTTAAAATGTTTTAAAATGTTTTAGTAGCAGCCGCTTTCACGATGGACTAATTTGCGAGAAATGTTTTAACCCTCGCCGGTCCTGTGGGGTGAGGGTTAAAACATTTTTTTCGCAAATTAGTCCATTGTGAAAGTGGCTAATACTAAAACATTTTAAAACATTTTAAAATGTTTTAAAGAATTCGCGCAAAATAATCCATCGTAAAAAAAGGTTATTGTGTATTCCACATCCAACAAAATTCGTTGTGTGTGTGTGCGTGTGTGTGTGTGTGCCGGTGTGTGTGGGTGTGTTGTAAGGATAAGTGTGTGTGTGCTGTGTGTTGTGTGTGTTGTGTGGTGTGTGTGTGTGTGTGTGTGTGTGTGTGTGTGTGGTGTGTTGTTGTGTGTGTGGTTGTGTGTGTGTGTAGGTGTGTGGTGTGTGTGTGTTGTGTGTGGAAGTGTGTTGTGTGTGTGTGTGTGTGTGTGGTGGTGTGTGTGTGTGTGTGTGTGTGTGTGTGTGTGTGTGTGTGTGTGGTGTGTGGGTGTGTGTCGTGTGTGTGTGTGTGTGTGTGTGTGACTCAAAAAGTTTTTCTCTGCGGCCCGACCCTGACCTCCCCCCGGTCAGCACATGATGGTTGGAGGAAAACGATTTGTTTTTGTTTTTCCGACCGTGCCCCCCCCCCACCTCCCTGATACAAATCCTGGCTACGTGCCTGGTATATGTAAAATGTCTAGGCATTTTATAGGACGCCTGACAGCTTTGTTTAGTTAGGCATACCTCCACCTAAATAAGTAGCATTACTGAGCATGTTTATTGACCCTCAATCGGTAATAAATCATCGTCTAGCTTTGCTTTATCTACTCTTGCTCAAAGAAACAATTTGTATCAGATAAGCTTAATTAATGTTCAAAATTGTTTTTAAGAAAATACAGCGGAATCGCTTGAAAAAACACTTATTTCTATTCCGATTCCAGCATTTCATAAAATGTTTGATTCCCCTCATTCGATTCCAGGAACAGAATCTAATCCGAATCTGATTCTAGTACAAACAGAATAGATTCTACTGGAACACAAACACAAGCCTGAGAGGTGCAAGCTCATTTACAGTTACTTTTTGTCTATTTAGAACAAACATAATGCATACCCAAAATGAAGACTGCAAATTGTTATGATAGTCCCTGCATTTAAATTGCTCATTCAATTAAAATGCACCTGCTTGTTTAAATTAGAGATTACTGAGATGCCAGATCCTGAAGCATTTTACGCCGAGGGATTCAGAAACATCCCAGATCTTCATACATTCGCAGAATGGTCCATGGCGATCAAGTTTCATGATTATGCCTAGGAATCCACTGGCATTCCCCACGATCCTCTTCAGAGTCGAGCCGTAAGTCTGTTTCGATATAAGCATTATAAATACATGAAGTAGAAAAACAAACGACTTAGCCCCTTGTTCTAATTACGAGCGAGCGCGAATGCGGAGCGGAGTCCCTCATTACGAGCGGAGCGCGAAAGCGCGGAGCGAGTCCTCATTGACTATCGGCTTTTTCTCAATATAAGCGCCGCCCGCAGGGCCCGGCCGGGCCCAGGCCAGACCGCGACGCTGGTCAGAAGCTTATATCTTTTGAACCCCGCATCCGATTGACAAGCGGTTCTTCGCCATATGATCGTCCCCATGCAATGACATATGATTATTGACATGTTTTTATCATGTGATTGGTCAGCCGGTGCGTGACACGTCCGCGGTCAGGGGTGTCAGCAAGTATTATCCTGCTGTAGCTGAGAAACGCTGATCCTACTAAAGCTAAAATTGGTGTTGAGGCTGGAGACCACACCGTCTGGCAATGTTGCACAGGTCAAACTCTGGGTCACACTGCATCGTGCGAACGTGCACCCTGTTCGTCCACGAAAAATTACTTGCAAAACATCGTTGCAATACCGGAGCCTCTATCTCGGGAACCAAAAGTGCAAAGACAACGGTCAACACAGATGCGTAGAGAAAACGAATCCGCCCGGCGTATGCACTATGGTCGATCAGCGGCCCGTGGTACTTGCAAGTTACTTGGTATACAAGCGAAATTCCTAGTTTTATGACGTCTCACAATTATAATCAGTGCGTCAGCACCTATGGACGTGAAGCGATGAAAACAAACACTAATCTGTAGGACCAATGTAACGTCTCTAATGCAGCATAAATTGATGCTTTAATGGCAGTATTTTGCTATTAAACTCTGCCTGTAATATTTTATTGACGATATATAACAATTTCTTCATTACACCGCCGTAGCTTTCAACAACCACAGGTGCTAGACGTTAAAAATGATGCAAGCTGTACAGCGCAATCAACATCCAATCTTATATATCCACCCAAAAAGAATTTTTGTCTACAGAACATGAGCTATAATTGCGCAAATTTAATAACGCTGTCAAAACCTATTTAGTTCAAAGTATCGATTATTCGATTAGGTTGCGACGGCAAACAACACATAGCGAAAATAATTCAAATGCATGCTGCTCAAGACGAACCTCCGTTGGACGGGTGATAATTTGACGCGTATTTATTCGGACCGCTTCGTCCTTCGCCCGTTTTAAGCGGTCTTACCTGGTTGAATACCGGATTTTTCTCACATATAAGCGGACCGACCGGCCGCCCGGCCCGGGCCGGGCAGACCGGCGCTGGTTCAGATGCTGAATCTTTTGAGACCCGCACCGTATCTGACAAGCGGTCTTCGCATATGATACGCCCATGCAATGACATATATTATGACATGTTTTTCCTCATGGATGGGTCAGCACGGCGCGTGACACGTGCCGCGTCAGGGGGTGTCAGAAAGTATTTCCTGCTGTAGCTGAGAAACGGCTGGACCTATAAAGCTAAAATTTTGGTGTGATGGCTGGAGAACACCCACTGGCAATGTTGCACAGGTCATAACTCTGGTCACACTGCACGTGCGCAACGTGCAACGCCCGTTCCGTCCACGAAAATTACTTGCAAAAACATCGTTGCAAATACCGACCTATATCTCGGCACCAAAGTCGCAAAGACAAGGGTCAAACACAGATGCGTAGCGAAACGATCCCCCGGCGTATGCACTATGTGTTCGACAGCGGCGCGTGGTACGTGTAAAGTTAGCTGGCTATAAAGCGCAAATCATAGTTTTATGACATCTTCACAATTAAATCAGGGCTCAGCACTATGGGACGTAAGCGATAAAACAAACACCAATCTGTAGCCAATTACCGTCTCTAAATCTGCAAAAATTGGAGGCTTTAATGCAGTATTTTGGCTGTAAAATCTGCCTGTAAATATTTTTTGCACGATTCTATAACGTTTCCTTCCATTCAACCGCGTAGCTTCAACAACAAAGGGTGAGCTAGATCGATAAAAATGATCAGCTGAAAGCGCAAATCAAATCCAGCTATACCCACCCAAAAAAAATTTTGCCTACACAGAAGCTTATAATAGACAAATTTAAAATTAACCTTTCAAAACTATTAAGTTCAAAGTATCGATTTAGTTGGATCTATTTGCACGGCAAAACAACACATAGGGAAAATAATTCCAAAGGCATGTTGCAAGACGAACCTCCGTTGGACGGGTTATAAATTGACGCGGATTTATTCAGACTCGCTCGTCCTTCGCCGTTTAAGGCGCGTCTTACTGGTTTAATTTACTAACGCACTGAGGAGTTATATTACTATTTATCCGTGTGTGCATTATATTCGTTTTTCTCCGGTAGTGCATTATACTAGTATTTCTCCGGAAGTGTATTATATCCGCATTTTCCCCAGGAAATCATTGTATAAGGATTTATCCGGGAGTGCATTATATTTGTATATATCCGGGAACTGACACACTTAACCCTATTACTGTCGGGGGGGGGGGATCGGCCCCCTTGAGGTTTTTCGCGTCGTACAGTTCATTCATAACTCAACCCAGAATCTCTAAACTTGCTGACTTTTCCTAAAATTTCATTGCGCATTGAATGGTGTACTTTTTTACAAAATTTTATAATCAGGAGGGGGTCCAAGACAGTTTTTAAGGGGCGCGTTCGGCCGTTTTGACACAACATCTTTGCATGGTTAAGCATTCGTGGATAGTTGTGTGTTGAAGGGAAGTGTGAGCGAAAACAGACATCGGTAGAGAATTGATTGTTCTTTCAGATGGCAATCACGAAATGTAAAAAAATGCATTTTTAATTTCGATTTTTTTTACAAACCTGTTTTTTTCACAAAATGATGCAAGTTTTTTTTTTCATGAGGTTTAAAAAAACGGAATATATGTAAAAGAAAACATGCCAGTTAAAATGTTTTGAAAGTTTCAGGGTGATATCTACATATTTGATGACCTGATGTCAGGTCAAATGCTAACCTTCCAATACCAATACATGGTGAAAAATGAAAAACAAGGAATTAACACATTGTATCAATCCAATTATTTCAGTATCATGTCATCTTAGGCCCTTCTTGATCAACAGGATTTAATTTTTAGTCAGTGACCTTATGAAAGATCATTCAAGGTCACGAACACCTTTTTATCAATAACTCGTGACAGGAACACTATAGAGACTCGCAAATGGTCTTAAAACATTTGTCTCGTCAATACGCATCTTTTGAGATGCCTTTTAGCCGACTTATGTCACCTTGACCTTGACCTTGACCCTGGGTCTAATTTTATATTTGACAAAATTTTATGATTCGAACCGCAATGACGAGAGAAACACGATGGTATCAAAATAAGTGCTTTATATGTTGTAGATAAAAAGTTATTAACGAACAAACTTTTGCTGAAAAACATATTTTCTAACATTTGTTGACCTCTACAGTCCAAACCATTGACCTGAGATCATTTCTGATGCCATGTAGGCGAAATAAAATTAAAACTGCTTTACAGTGCTTTTTCGGATTCCTCCTAGCTGCCATAGTTTCCGAGATAATGGCAAGGTTTTCGTATTCAATAATGGCGCGGTGTGAACTGTGTGAAACAGGCGTCCGCCAACCACTGAAGTGCCGGATCGCAACAGCTGATTGCGTCTGGCGTCCGCCAATTTAAAATCTTCAGCAGTGTTGAAGATTTGGCGTTAGCCTGACACTCCTCTCTTCTCCTAAAATGTTCTCAGAGTAGCTTGCAATATTTTACAATCCCTGCCCAACGATTCTGTGCTGGGTTCCTGCAAACACTCTACACAATCGTAACTCTGCCGCAGTGCTGCAGGTATATGGCTTTCTGTGTCGCAATTTGTGTACACTTCCTCGGCATTATGCTTACGACAGACTGCACACAAACACCTTTACAACTACAGCACCTCGCCTTACAGTCTCACCACCACGCCTTACAGCCACTCAACCACGCCTTACATCCACCTCATCACGCCTTACATCCACACCACCACACCTTACAAGTTACATCCACTGCGCCACGCCTTACAGACACTCAACCACGCCTTACATCCACATCACCACGCCTTACATCCTTACCACCACACCTTACAGCCGCACCACCGTTCACCAGGCCTTACATCCACACCACCACGCCATACAGCCACATCAGCATGCCTGGCATTTTCTACGGCACACGTTTGGACATTGTTGGCTATGTCTGCGACCGTCAGGGCCTCACTGACTGGCTTGAACCGCATCTCGAACCTAGTATCGCCATCTCAGACCCAGTATCGCCATCTCAGACCCATATCGGCCATCTCGGCCCAGTATCGCATCTAGACCCAGTATCGAATCTCTACCCAGTTATCGCTATCTCGGACCCAGTATGCCATCTCAACCCAGTATCGCCATCTCTACCCAGACGCATCTTCGACTCCAGTATCGCCAAATCTCGGACCCCAGTATCGCCGTCTCAGACCCAGTATCGCAATCTCGAACCAGTATCGCATCTCAGACCCAGTATCGCATCTCCGACCAGTATCGCCATTCTCGGAACCTAGTATCGCCCATCTCAGACCAGTTATCGCCATTTCTCAGACCCCAGTATCACATCTCAAGACCACGTATCCCATATAAAGCCAGTACCGCTCATCTCAGACCCGTACAGCCATCTCGGACCCCAAGTCATCGCCATCTTCAGACCCAATATCGCCAATCTCGGACCCATATCAGCATCTCAAGACCCAGTTCGCATCTCAGACCCAGTATCGCTATCATCGGACCAGTATCGCCCATCTTCAGGACCCAGATATCGCATCTCAGACCCCAGTATCCGCCATCTCGGACCCAGTATCGCAACATTTCAGACCAGTATTCGCCATCTCAGAAACCCAAGTATCGCCATTTCGGCCCAGTATCGCCATCACAGACCCAGTATCGCCATCTCAGACCCAGTATCGCCATCTCGGACCCAGTATCGCCATCTCGGACCTAGTACCGCCATCTCCGACCCAGTTTCGCAATCTCAGAACCAGTATCGCCATCTCGGGGACTCAGTACCGCCATTCAGACCCAGTATCGCCATCTCGGACCCAGTATCGCATCCTCACCAGTATCGCCATCTCAGACCAGATCGCATCTCAGGACCCAGTATGCCATCTGACCCAGTATCGCCATCTTCGGACCAGTATCGCCATCTCGACCCAGTATCGCCATTCTCAGACCCAGTATCCCATATCGACCCAGTTTCGCCATCTAAGACCCAGTTATTCGCCATCTTTCAGACCCAGTATCGCCATCTCAGACCCAGTATCGCATTCTTTTCAGACCCAGTACCGGCCATCTCGGACCCAGTTATCGCCATCTCAAGACTCAGTATCGCATCTTCGACCCAGTATCGCCATCTCGGACCCAGTATCGTCATCTCGGACCCAGTTCGCCATATCAGACCAGTATCCCATCTCAGACCCATTCACCATCTCGGACCCAGTATCGCCATTTCGGCCCAAGTATCGCCATCACAGACCAGATCGCCATCTCGGACCCAGTATTCGCCATCTCGGACCAGTATCGCCATCATCGGACCTAGTTACCGCCATCTCCGACCCCAGTTTGCGCAATCTCAGAATCCAGTACCGCCATCTCGACCCAGTATCGCCATCTCAACCCAGTAGTCCGCCTCTGGAACCCAGTATCGCCATCTCGGACCCAGTACCGCCATTTCGACCGTTCGCCATCTCAAGGACCCAGTATCGCCATCTCAGACCCAGTATCGCCATCTCAGATCCAGTATCGCCATCTCAGACCCAGTACCGCCATTTCGGACCCAGTATCGCCATCTCAGACCCAGTACCGCCATCTCGGACCCAGTTTCGTCATCTCAAATCCAGTACCGCCATCTCGGACCCAGTTTCGTCATCTCAAACCCAGTACCGCCATCTCAGACCCAGTATTGCCATCTCAAACCCAGTACCGCCATCTCAGACCCAGTATTGCCATCTCATACCCAGTATCGCCTCTCGATCTTCCTCATATTCCCATCAGACAACACGCCACCACCGCCGCCGCTGCCACCGTTTCCGCCGCCGCCACCGACGCGCGGGTCTCGGTCACGGCGGGTCGGTCGTCGCCGCCGACGATCGGCGGCCCGTCGGCTGGGGGTCGCCGACGCCCAGCGAGTGTCGCCGAGTGGGCCCGACGGTGTCGACGTGCCGAGCTGACAGCGGTGCTGCGAGCTCGGTAAGAGGCGGTGGTGGAGTGACTGCAGAGAGGGCCGGCAAGCTGCTGACTGGCTCGGCTCGGCTCGGTGTGTGACTGACCGACGTGTGGGAATCACTCGTGTGACGCGGGGAGGACGGGGTGATCACACGGACGTCAGTCCAGTGACAGTGACAGTCCAGTGACAGTCCAGTGACAGTGTGACGCGGCGCGTGAGCCGGCTGGGCGACTCGGTAGCTGGATTTCGTCATCGGCTGCAAGCCGTTCTCGTCGTGTCAGAGAACCGGAACGCAATATTCGGGATGCGAGTGCGAACCAGTCGGTGACCGAAGCCGCAGTGGGTAGCCGTGGCCTCTCTGTGGAGATAGCTGGCGGTGCTACCGAGCCTGGTGCGGAGACTCGACTGAGACCACAGTGGAGGAGTGTTGTCTGAGCAGTCTGGAGCGCGCTGCTCCTTAGGAGTTGATCATGAGGCTAAGCTGGCTCAGTCTGCTTCTGCTGGCGTCAGTAGGAGGTGAGTGAAGAGACGGTGGTGAACATCGGCTGTCCGAATCTTACACAATTCACAACACGGAATGCACAAAATATCGTGTTAGATATTACTTGACCTATCTTACAAGCTGTCAATTTTGATATAATCTGTATATGAATTTTTCATAGCTGAAAATTCCTCCGAAAAAAGAACAATAAAATGAGTTAAGATGTTCGTTTTCAATATCTCTTAGCTCTATTCCTGGAGGGATGAAAAGTATACGAATCTGTCAGGGGGGTGCTTATTCGGCCCCCTTCAGATCTCGGCTGCTATAAAAGCTAGAAACATGAAACTTGGTATGTGGTTAGTGTCGACAATGAACTCTATTTTTTCGAATTTTGGTGACCTTGGGCCATTATCTTTAAGGTCAAATGACGTCATCAAAAGTCATATTTGTCAAAACATGATATTTTCAGGAAACCTTGCCATTATCTCGGAATCTATGGCAGCTAGGATGAATCCCCCAAAATACTGTAAAGCAGTTTAAATTGTTTTTCGCCACTATGGCATCAGAAATAACCTCAGGTTAATGGTTTGGGCTGTAGAGGTCAACAAATGTTAAAAAAAAAACTGTTTTCCAACACAAGTTTGTTCGTTAATAACCTTTTATCTCAAACATATAAAGCACTTATTTTGATACCATCGTGTTTTTCTCGTCATTGCGGTTTGAATCATACCAATTTTGTTAAATCGAAAATTGACCCCGGGTCAAGGTCAAGGTCAAGGTGGCATAAGTCGGTGAAACTGCATATAAAAAGATGCGTATTGACGAGACAAACATTTTTAGACCATTTGCGAGTCTTTATAGTGTTCCTGTCACGAGTTATTGATAAACAAGTGTTTGTGACCTTAAATGACCTTTCAAAAGCTCACTGACTAAAAAATTCACCATGTAATTTAATATTCTCCACCGAAATCCTGATTTGGGTCTCTAAAATTTTTTTGTTTTGTGATTTTGACTATCTAGAGGGTGAGATTAAAAAAATATAAATATGGAAATGTGGAGGTGACAGCCTATGTGTGTTTTAAACCCGTTGTTATTTTCGAATATTATTCACCAATAAAATATTATATATCTATGGATAGGTGAAACATATTAAGAACCTGATTATTCAGGTCATAACAAATATTTTAGATACAACCCATGAGAACTTATACAAAATACCTTAATTAAATTGGCATTGTTTTGGCTCCTCAGCAGTTGGTTTTTGAACATTCTTTATGAACATATTTATCAAAAACTATCCTCGTATCCATTGTGGTGTGTTGAAAAAAAAAATAACAGCCTCCCTTCTTTTGACATTAAATATATACAAATTCTCCAGAAGACTCTCAAAACTATCAAAATGAATTTATTAAATATTTGAAGAAATAACGCCGACCATTAAAACAAGATTTCCATATCAATTAATTCTGCCGATGTCTCTTTTTACTAACCTTCCCTTCAATACACAACTTTCCACGAGTGCTTAACCATTGTTAAGGACACATTCGCTACCAAATAGCCCTTTCTTCATCCATTTTACACTTATGCTGGAAATGGCCTTGTGCCTGCAAAGTATGTGGAAAATATTAAAAAATGCTTCCACACCTTCTACCGAAGGTTAAAAAAGATGTAATATCATGATGCAACAAAGACATTTAAACATCCTTTACCTTTACCATGATGCATTGGTGCATCATGGACATATTTCAAGCTGCTATTTGGAATATGATACATTACACTGTACAAATGAAAATAAATGTCCTGACAAATATGATAATATGCCGAAAAATATGGTACAATAAACATAGCATTATCATAAGCGAAGATAATTGTATGTCCCCACTTAAATAATAATTGCTGAACATGTTGATTGACATTCAATCAGGAACAAATCACCGTCTAGCATTGCTTTATTTAATCATGTTCAAAGGAACAAGTTTCATTCAGGGAAGTTAAACTCATGGTCATAATTATTTTTAAGAAAAGAAAGCGGAATCGCTTGAAATATCCGTTGATTCCTATTCCGATTCTACCATTTTCTTAAAATAAATGATTCCACCTGATGACGATTCCAACCACATGCAAACGGAATCGAATCACATTATGGTTTCAGTACAAGCTGAATCGATTCCCATTTCCCATCCCATCCCAATCGAATCCCATTCCGGAATCGGATTCGATTCCACTGGAATCAAGGACAAGTTTGGTTTCCGCTGTTCGCCGCAGAAGATGTCGCATCAGCGCCATTTTCGGTCATGATTTTCACTATGGTCGTGACGTCAGAACAAGGGCGATGAGCTTATAATTGTTCCAGGTTTAATCATTTGTTAATTCATTTCAAATTGATATTGATTTATATTTATATTTACAATTTTACAAATTATCCTTGTTCTTATGATCCACAAATATTGGTAATTTAAAGGTAAAATTGTAAAATAAGTACAAAAGAATGTCAAGACATTTAGGAGGTCTTCGATATGATTTTGTATTCGCTTGAACATAAATGATTCGATCTGTCTCGATGCTTTGAGGCGATTCAAGCGCATTGTTTCTATATTTACCAAAGTTAAGCAGCTTGTTGACTCAGAACTATGGAACTGTTTGAGCGGCGAAGCATGTGTCAATAGGTTATCAACGTGATTTGCCATACCACTGCCACGCATGTCATTGAAGTCTGCAGAATACGACTGGGCGTCACTGAATATTATAATCAAAGCTGATTCCTAATATATTGTATTATTTAGTTCGAATGCCTGAATGGATCGGTATCTGGGACCAGAGCGCTATGATAATCAGAACTTGTAGCGAGGGCCCTGACCCCAACCATCCGGCGGTGCATTTCCAGTTCATCGGCAGAGTTTAGTGGCGAATGTTTACCGTGCTCGAAGTTGGAGCACGGTCCGCCCAGCTCCTGATTTTATCTGACCTTTTGCGGCCGCTGCCACCGACCGCAGGTCACCCGGTCAGAGGCGAATATCGAGCGTCGAAGCGACTCGAATCTGCACCTTGCTAGGGTGTGCGGAGGCCCGGCACTCTTCCAACTGAGCTACAGCGGCCGACTGGACATTTGGTCGACTTTGAACACCCGCACATCCGCAATGACCATGCCAATGCACATATCCTGCTAAGAGTTAAAATTGTTTACAATCGAGCATAAAAGCAAAAAGCTTTGGCACTGCATTCCTCTAAACTTGTTTAACTTATTGAGTATAAAGATACTACTTCTGCTCACCAAAGGTGTTGCAAACTCGAGGACAGTGCAACTTCGATCCAACCAATGTCCACCAACCACAAACTCAATCATGCTTTTCAAGACTATAAGTTTGAATGGCAGATAAATTATGTGTGTCTCAACCACTCAGCAGACCACATAACATGATAGGAAGGAGCTTAAGCACTCCACAGTCCGCAGCTAGGCCTACCCTCCTGGACCCAGACTCCAAAGCAGATCAACACCGAACCCAAGCGGACCCAAAGCAGATCAACACTAACCCAGCGGACTCAAAGAGGATCAACACCGAACCCGCGGACTCCAAAGCAGATCCAACCACCGAACCCAGGCGTGGACTCCAAAAGCAAGTATCAACACTGAAACCCAGCGGACTCCAAAGCAGACCAACACCAGACCAAAACGGACTTCCAAAGCAGACCCAACACGAACCCAGCGACCTCCAAAGCAGATCAACACTGAACCCAGCGGACTCCAAAAAGCATGACCAACACCAGGACCAAACGGGACTCCAAAGCAAGACCAACACTGGACTCAGAGGGAGTCCAAAGCAGGAACAACATGGGCTCAGCGGATCCAAAGCAGACCAAACACCCAGACCAAACGGATTCCATAGCAGTGGACCAACACTGGACTCAGCGGAGTCCAAAGCAGCAAAAAACACTGGACTCAGCGGACGCCAAAGCAGGACCAGCACTGGACTCAGCGGAGAAGTCCAAAGCAGACCATACACTGCAGCTAACACTAGCGAGCCAGCCAGAGATAATCCTTTCTGGGTCCCGTGTTTGGGGCCGTGCCGTCCCAGCACGGGTTCATAGTTCATGCCGTGTGTTGGCGGAGATAGCGTGCTCTGGTGTGGAGGTCATTGTGTCACCCCGACCCGCTTCGGTGGGCCGTCGGTCAGGCGCCCCGACCCGTCAGGTTGGGCCCGTCGTTCAGGCGCCACCGAACCCGTTCAGGCGGGCCTGTCGTTAGGCCCCCGACCCGTCAGGGCGGACCCCCCTCGGCAGGCGCCCCGACCCGTTCAGGCGGGTCCGTTACAGGCCGCCCCACCCGTCAGGCGGGCCCGTCGGTTCAGGCGCCCCGATCCCGTAGGCAGACCGTCGTCAGGCGCCACCGACCCGGTCAGGTGGGCCCGTCAGGTGGGCCCGGTCAAGGCTTCATGCCGGCGCCCCGACCCGTCAGGCGGGCCGCGTCGTCAGGCGCCCCGACCCGTCAGCGTGGGGCCCGTCATCAGGCGCCCCGAACCCGTCAGGCGGTGACCGTCATCAAGCGGCCCCGACCCGTCAGGTGGGCCCGTTCAGGCGGCCCTCGTCGTCAGACGCCCGACCCGTCAGGCGGGCCCGTCGTCAGGCGCCCCGACCCGTTCAGGCGGGCCCGATCGTCAGGCGCCCCGACCCGTCAGGCGGACCTTCCTCGGCAGGGGGCGGCCCCGATCCCGTCAGGCGGGGCCCATCGAGAAGAAGTCGGAACTACCGCTTCATCCCGGTCCGAGAATTGTTCCGCCGGCATCTGAGGAGCAGGGTGGTCAAGAAAGAGGGATCCAGTGACTGGTCCGCTGTGATGTGCGTGTTTTATAGTAAGTGATCACTTAGTTGGAGGGTTTCCCTAGAGGCGACTCGGCTCAGCATGAACGAGCTTGACATTAATGCGGAGATATCTCAGACTGTGGTAAACGTGGGACTGGAGAATTCTGATGTAATTGCTCTCCCGCGGCGGGGCTGTCTAGCTCTGGGTATGGCATACTGGGAAACCGGAGATTGCTTCTGCATATCAGCAAGTTATCAGCAAGTTTTGAGAACGTGCTGGGAGCATGAGGAAAAAATAGTGTCTGGATTGTTTTGCATTGATTGGAAACGCCACGTGAAGGATTGCGCGCGCTCTTATAGATAAAAATCGGTTGCCTATGTTTCACGTGATGTTCACGTGTGAAATATGCACTCAATATGCACTCTGACCAGCCAAACACTGCAGTTATGCTTGAAAAGAAAATATATTTTTGGTGGCATAAGAACGGAACATTGAATTGTGGTGTTTTTGGTCAAAAATACAATATAACATAAAAAACACTTACAGACGTATAACATAAAATTACGTATACAGAGTGCGCACTAAGTTCCGCCCCTGCAAATAAGCATTGGAAATCTTTGACTAAGGTACCTGTGTTGGTATCAGGCACAGACATCACAGGAATGTTACAAGGAGGCAGGCGGTGCAGCATGGTTTGATGACATCAATGGCTCAGGCTTAAGAAATTTGTCTTCAATCAGGACTATAATGGCTATGAGCGATCCAGGCTTCTCCCGATTCAAAATTTGTGTTACACTTTACAATATTAATTCAGGTTTGTCTCAATCAACTCAATGCCAATAAGACTATTAGGTTCTGTCTCCATCAGACTTAATGCTACCAAGAAATGTAGGTTTCATTCGATCAGACTAACGCTACAAGATAAAGCAAGACTTAAGGGTCATACTTTATCGTTATTTTCATCTTATCAATCACTAATTCTTCATCATCAAAAATCTTATAAACCTTGAAACTTGAGAGAAAAAAAATACAACTAACTGCTACAACATTATTAAAGGATTTTCTCGATCAACTTAATACTAATGAGCGGAAGAGTTTATCTATTTAATTAAATACTGCAAAGTTGTCAAAACAAAAAAGGTCAGAAAGCAACCCAAACACATTCCAAAAATGTAACGCGTAACAAGCATTCTGATTTTTTTAATCAATTATTTCCATGCAAAGGTACCAGACCCAAAGCTGAAGCCACAGGTCACAAGCGCACCGGCCCATGACAAAAAATATGCACAAACCGGGACCAAGCAGGGCCAAAATCTGCACCAGTCTGCAACAGACCAGCCAAAATCCCACACCAACCCATCAAAAACCCAGAAATTCCATATTGGCTCGGAACCTGAGAGGACATTTCTTCAGCAATAGTTCCTAATGTGAAAAAGCATGTAAAGATTTGTTTAAGTTAATTTGCCCTGTGCAACTGTTGCCCGCAGCACAGCATTGGCAACACACCCTAACAGGTCCGCACCACATCCTACCAAATCCACACATTGCTGATTCTGCACCAGCTTCTCTAAACCCACACCAAATCCGCACCAGACGGGCCCGTACTGACTAGATCTGGTCGAATATGCCATACTTTGCAGTCTGGCAGGACCGCGCGTAATGTAAAAGTTCAAAAATGGGGGAATGATCCCCTGTAGCAGACCCAAGAGGTTAGGTTTGATTATGTTATTACACCAGTGACATCATCAGACCAGCTGCACCACCCACCTCGTTACACTGCCTTCCCTATTTATGGCGCACCACACCGACAGGTACCCAAGTCAATGATTACCATAATATTTGTGTTTGTATTTAATACAATTGACGTGCATGTGGTAGGTAGGTACATTGTGATACCATTTACAATTCGTGTTACAGTACAACACTGAAATCAAAACAAACTGAAACCCCTTCATATGAATATTGGACCTCACCTTGGCACTGTGTTGTGTGTAGGTACCCATACAAAACATGGCATATTATTAACTTTTTGATATATTTTCAATGCATCTTGTAATCTTAAAAAGTACCAAGAAGAGTATTGCCCTTAAAACTAAATACTTCATTGCTATAAACCTAGTGATAACAGAGAAAGTGAAAAAGTATGATAACTGCCAGTCGGCAAACCTATCAGTTTGTTCAGTTTTAGTCGTCAGGGAAGTCTTGTAAATCATATTAATTCATTGAAAACAATGCTTGTCATCTAATAACAACCATTGTGCAAATATGAGACTTCAGTGAATTATGAATACATTATTTCAAACATATCTATGTGATGATATGATCCGCATGGTACTTGAGGAACCAAAATTTTCCAGAGATTCAACTAATACTTCAGTTAAGTGCATGACATAACCCTATTCACTGCGGGGGGCAGATTCTGCCCCCTCGGTAGTTTTTCGCCCGCCGCTTCTAAACCGTTACGTCTATCGTCTTGAAACTTTCGGAATTTTCTTAAATATGAATGACGCGTGTTCTGTGAAAATTGTGGAAAAAATAGCCCGGCAGGAGGCGGCTCCAAGTCATGTTTTTGGAGGTCGTTTCGAATCGGTGTGCGCGCATACTTCTTCTAGTTTGCGTGGAATAAAAGCCAGAAACTAAGTCAATGCTTTGTACTCATGCATAATGATTAACATATTTTGGGGCAGAGGCGCACTCAGGTACATAAAATGGGAGTCGATATTCTCCGTCAATTTAGGCCCAACTTCAAATAAGCAAGATGATAAAAGGCGTTCCGCACATGGTGCCCCCCCCACATTGTGTTACCTGAATCCGCCTATGCAAAATATGTTACATTTAACAAATAACAGCAACAGAGCCCACATGTGACGTTCCCACGTCCCAAACACTAAGGAAAAGTACATATTTTTTTTATAAAAAATCCCCCATTTTTTATACCTGAATACGCCTATGATTATTTTTTATTTTTGTACTTGACCTTTTCACACATTGAAGAACATAACATTGTAAGCTCACACACGTTTTTTGCATGGAAGTCGGTCGAATCACATGGCCACAATGACCTTTCAAAAAACACCCCAAATTTTTGTATTTTTTGCCCCCTGGCCCCCCATTTTTGAACAAAATAGAAATTTCGAGGTCCAAAAGGAAGGACTTCGTCACGACGAATCGAATTGTGTTTGTCCCATAGAAATCAGCCGAGCAGTTCTCGAGATCTCTGGGGGGGGCAGAATCTGCCCCCCCCCCCCATCGCAGGTTAACGTAATTCTGGCCGCCCGCATGGAATAGGGATAAATAACTTGCTGTGCTTTTCATGTAAGTTTCAATGTAAAATCATCACTCTAGCTTCTAATATCGTCGCCAAGCTTGGTTTTAAAGGCCAATGTATACAACTTTCAAGGCTATCGGCACTAAATCAACGCCACAAATCCTTGCGTAGTTTTGAACTGAATATCAAGGACCTGGAAAATTATTTGGCGTAAGCTACGCCCTTTTATGAAACGCAAATAACATCATTTAGGAGCAATTTGATGTTTTTACGTAAATGAAGCGGCATAATTTCGATGGCGTAGATTACGCCGTTTTTTATGAAACTGAATCAGCGTAGGTAACGCCAAAATCGGCGTCAACGACGTAGGTTTTTGTATTTGTATTTGTATTTATTATATACCGCCGACAGGTACAATAACCCAATTAGAGACGGAGTCAAGGAAATAAAAACGGTTCGTAGGTTACGCCGCTTTATGAAACGAGCCGGATCCGCAGCTGGCTAAGAGACAACCAATCAATTACATTTATCAATAAAAAAATAAGTTACTGATTTAGGCGATATTATCATTATTCAAGAGTTATGGAAACATGAAATGAGCTCATTACAAGATATGATACAAAATTGTCAGTTTCTAAAGAAGATATGCGTCTAGAGTCCATTCGTTCAGTTAAGCATACCGCCATATTAGTTACTCAATCTGGCAGCGTCATGATCACAGTCTGCCTTCGCAGCGGTAGTAATGCGCTAGAAAACCGATTCGCTGGAGGCGAGTCCATTGTGAGTCAAGGGGTTGTCGTTTTTTAGCGACCAATAGCGTGCCCGATATTAAAACACTTCAAGATGTTCTGAAAAGTGTCAGTAGGTGAAGACCCCAACTCACCTATACATAACTATCTTGCTAATTACCATCAAACCGCAATTTTTAACATATTATATTCTTACCAACATATTGCAAAATTCTGAAAGACATTTCAAGACCGAAATCGCTTGAAAAAGTTGTGTAGGTATTTATGGAATGGATAAGTTAACTAAAACTTTCATACTAAAACATTTCAAAAAATCTTAAAATGTTTTAAAACATTTCACGCAAAATAATCCATCGTCAAAACGGCTAATGAGTGCACCTTGCGAGGATGAATTTGAAGGTCTGCATTGTGATGTTGTACAATCACGTAATGAGGACCGCTCCACAACGGTGATTTGTAATGATCTGTCATAAACAAAAAGTAGAGGAGGCTATTATTTTTAGGCTATATAANGGCCACCAGGGCCCTCTCTGAAAGACCAAAGGGCCCTTGGACGTTCACGAGCTCTATGCAAGTCAGAGGGGCCCCTGGACAAGCCAAAAGGGCCCCTGAGCGGGTCAAAGGGACCCTGAACACGTCGAATGGGCACCTAGCCAGCACAAGGCCCCTAGGCAGGTTTAGGCCTCTGGGCAGCGTCGGAGGGACCCCGTGAGCGGGTCGGAGGGGCTCTGAGCATGTCGGTAGGGCGAAAAAGCAGCCAGCGCAGTTCCTTACTAGGTTGAAAGGGCACCTGAGCAGGCTGGAAGACCCTTAGCAGACCAGAGGGCCCCTGAGAAGTTCAAAGGACCCCTGTGCAGGTAAGAGGGTTACCTGAACAGACAGAAAGGACCCTGGGCTGGTCAAAAGGGCCGATGAACATGCCAAATGGGCTCCTCACGAGTACGGAGGGAGCAGACCTTTTTATCCGTTCTACTGGCCCTTCCAACGCTCGTGAATAGCCTCTCTCGAGGCGACCCCCCTCCCTGGGCGAAATCCTGGCTATGTGATTGGCAGAGACCCTTTTGAGGCGCCGACCGCGGACGAAATCCTGCTTACTTTCAACGCTCGGGAATGGGCCCTCTCGAGGCACCCCCCCTGGGCGAGATCCTGGTAGCGCGCTTGTTACAGGCCCTTTTTGAGGCGCCCCCGGACGAAATTCCTGACTACGTGCCTGGTCATAGCCTCTCTGGGGTCTGAGGTCCTGTCCAAATCAAGCTATCAAAAGTTTTTTGTTCTCAAAATCACCAAAAAATAAAAATGATAACAAAGATCACAAAAATAAGTGGCCGAGAATCCGCAGAGTTTTTGTATAATCAAGCTCCTTTTTTTTTTGGGGGGGGGCCTTTCAACCGCTCTGGAAAAGGGCCTTTTAGGCGCCGCACCCCCCTGGACGAAATCTGGCTACGTGCCGCACTGTAGGTTACACTAGCATTCTTAAATAAAGTATTATTGTGATGTCTGGACTCATATGGTTTTTTTATAACATCTAACTGAGAGCCTCCTGATTGACTTTTTCTAGTTTAGTTTGGTAAGTCACCATCATTCATAAGAGGTCTTGAAACCCAGAAAAACTTCTAATCGCTATTGACAGCCACCAATCCGCTTTTACATGAGGGTGTTAATTGGTGACCTGTTGTGCAATTCTCAACCGCTTTTATAACCAATCTTACAGAAGAGATCTGGACAGCTTAAGGAATTGGACTAATAATGCACCAACACTACATGTTGAAAACCAAAACAGTAGTTGACTTACAGACAGTGATCAGTGGAACAGATAAATAGTAAATCAGCAAACAATTACAAACACGTGAACAGTGTAAACAGTACGACTACGAAGATTATTAAGGATTTGTCTTGATCAGACTTAATGAGGCATAATGAGCAGGAAGGGTTATGTGAGCGTTCAATGATACTGTAAAAGTGTTAAGTTGTCAAAAGCAAATATGGTCAGGAAAACTCTAAAAACATTCCAAAAACATTGGGGAACAGAGGCATCTGATTTTTTAGGTCAATCTATCCATGAAACACCCATAGTGCCAGACTCCAAAGTAGTGGCACAGCGAGTCAACAAGGCGCACCAGCCCATGACAAAAATATGCACCAACCAGCACAGCATTGCCCACAGCACAGCATTGCCACCACACCCTAACAGTTCTGCACCACACCCTAACAGGCCCGCACCCGGCACCACACCCTAACAGGTCCGCACCACACCCTAACAGGTCCTCACTATACCCTAACAGCTCCGCACCAGTACCACACCGCTAACAGGGTCCGCACCACATCCTACCAAATCCACACAGCGCTGATTTCTGCGGACCAGCTTCTCTACAATTCCAACCAAATCCGCACCAGACGGGCCTGCACCGACTTGATCTTGTCGAATATGCCATACTCTGCAGTCTGGCAGGACCGTGTAATGTTTGGTAATACATCAGCGACTTCTGGGATAGCCCTAGAGACTTTTGGGAGTGTTGCCAGTCTGTAAATTTGGTGGTTGCGTTGCTGATGTATTACCTAATGTTTAAAGTCCAAAAAATGGGGAATGACCCCCTGTAGCGGACCAATGAGGTTATATTTAACTATGATATTACACCAGTGACATCAAACCAGCTGCACCACCGCCTCGTTACACTATATGTCCTACGCATGGCGCACCGCACTGACGTGTACCCAAGTCAAAGATTACCATATTATTTGTAATTTATTACAAATGACATGTATGTGGTAGGTAGGTACATTGTGATACCATTTGCATTTAGTGTTACAGTACAACACTGATATTAGAACAAACTGAAACCCCTTCATATCAATATTGTGCATTGTAATGGTGTAGTGTGTACCCATACAAAACATGCATATTATTAGCTTATTTGATATGTTACTCAATGCATTCTGTTAATCTTAATCAGACTAAAAGATTACTGCTCCTAAAACTAGAACTACTTCAATGTAATAACCTAATAATAACAGGAAAAATGACCAGGAAAAAGTGGATACCTGCCACGTCGGCAAACCTATCAGTTTGTTCTGTTTTAGTGGTCAGGGAAGTCTTGTAAATCATGTTGATTAATTGAAAACAATGCTAGCCATCTAATTACAATCATTGTGCAAATCTGAGACTTAAGTGAATTATATATACATTATTTCAAACACATTTATGTCATGAGCTGGTCCACATGGTATTTAAGAAACCAAAATTATTCCGAGATTGAACTAATATTTCAGTTAAGTGCTTGAAATAAATATCTTGCTGTGCTTTTCATGCAAGTTCCAATGTAAAATCATCACAACAGCTCCTAATATCGTCGCAGGCTTGGTTTTAAGGCCATGTATACAACTTCAAGTAGCTGTACAAGCTGGGCACTAAAATCAACGCACAATCTTGCGTTAGTTTTGGGCTGAAATATCAAAGACTTGGCAATTATTGGGCCGTAACGTTACGCCCTTTTATGAAACGCAAACGGCATCACTTAGGAGCAATTCGATGTTTTTACGTAAATGAAGCGGCGTAGTTTCAATGGCGTAGCTTACACCGTTTTTTTCTTCTTTATGAAACTGAATCGGCGTAGGTTACGCCAAAATCGGCGTCAAATACGTAAGTCCGTAAGTTACGCCGCTTTATGAAACGAGGCCATGGTCGCATTCAATAAGCAATAAATGCGAAACGTCGGGTATTTATTCGTTTTTTAGTTTAAATTAAGTTTCAAAACATGGATTATTATATTAATATAAGGCCTTCCTTTCACTCGATTAACTGCCTTCTATGTTAAATACAGTTTTGTAGGCAATATTTATAATGTAAACCAAATTAATAAATCTATTCTTCTCAGATACAGATGTTATTGGCATTGGCGCAAGCTACTTATAGGGATCTGTAGGAGAAACTTATTGCTTAAAAAAGACCACTGAATTGCCGCAGAATTAAGTGCAGGGCCTCTATTATATATGATTTCTATGAGAGCCATGATCTAGAGATTGTCCAGTCCGGTCCACCCCATTAGCCATGGGGTGCGGCCGGCTATGGGGATATCCGCCCCATCTAGCAAGTAGCGCTTCATTGCAGTCCACGAAGAGAGCCATACCAGGCCAGGGGTGGTAAAAAGTAGCCAACTTGGACTGGCCTTGAATGTTGGCGCCTAAATATGACGTTATCTGGCACAAGGGCGTCAGATAAGCGATCAATGAAGGCGTGTTCGGGAAGAGATACCAACACAACCAGCGAAGAGCAGATTGAAGGCTGAGCTTGATGCGAAGGCTGTCCATGTCCAATAAAGAGAAGACTGCTAGCTATTTGATCAAATGCAATAGGTGAAACTCGCTTCCTCATCTGTACCTGCAGTGTACACTGCCCTGGTGTACACTTTCGTTACAAACTGCAATCACGCAATGCTCGAACAGTCACACTAAGTGAAGCTGTCTTAAATTCTGTCGGCGTAATATTCTCCCCTAAAATACTTTAAAACGCGACTGAACCCGGCATTGGCTAGGGTCTCAATCGGATGCCATTGAGTGGGGGTAAGGGGGGACATTTTTCGCCCCCTTCGTTACCTTCCGAACCAATAACTGCAAAGAGACGCGCAAAGCGGCAATAGGAAGTTCTCAATGAGACGCATGTTATGCATACACTTTTTCTTTCAAAATATGGTCACATGTCAGGTCACAGTCGGGTCAAACGGCAAAATTTATATATTTTAGGTTGATGTCCATACTTGCATCCAAATCCTTAGATTGAGACTATTATCGCAAAATGTGCTCTCAAAGGAATGATGCCTCTCCCGTACAAACAAAAGTGAAATTGTAAACAAATGTTAACGTCAAGATCAGGTCAAATAAGGTGACAATTGGCAAAAGTTCATGCGACACATGTTTTATGGTTTAATTTACACTTAGATCTGAGATGATTGAAACTCTAATTAAGGTTGATCATAATTATTAAATGGAATTTAATAACCAGTAACCTCATACTAATTAAAAGAGATAAAATGACAAAAAATTATATTGAATATTTCGCCGTTGCGGCTTCTTCAGCAATAAACACTTTCACAATTCACACAAGTTAACGTTAGTTAAAAAGTGTTTATTGCTGAAGAAGCCGCAACGGTGAAATATTCATTTAAAAAAATCTCTTTTAATTAGTATGAGGTTACTGTTTATTACATTCCATTTAATTTACACTTAGGATTTAATAGCAGCAGCCATCAGGGGTGGTAAAGTGTTCTGTCCTTATGGACAAGGTCGGGGAAAAATGTTCATTCTGATGTGGTCCCGGGGCAAAATACAGTAAAAAATAATTACTATGCCATTCCTGTGAAACTAAGTGATATCCTTAGGAAATTCTGTTCGGTCAAAAATCACAAAGATGTATCTTCATCACGATATCATAATCCACGTCAGTTCGGTATGTATGATCACCTACATGTTTTTTTTTCTCAGACGGAGTGAGTGAGGCCGCGGAAGCGGCTCACATAACGGTAGTCTAAACCAGTTCACACGGACCACGCCACACGTCAAAACGGCGGTGTGCGTGCACGCACACGCCAGTTTTGACGTACGCCACACGCCAAGTCGAGAGTTGAACAGGTGGCAGCCTGACTTATTCCCTTGTGCTGCCAGATGAAGGGATTACCTGGATTTGGTAGTAGTTGGCAGCCCTTTGCGTCACTCTTGCCGCGATGCGCATTATTATTGTTTTCAAGGCCATATTTGTTTGGTTGATGTTGCGGCTTTGTCGTCCTTTGTGGTATGATTATATTGATTATTAGGATATATTGATTTAATTATATGACGAAGTACCTTTGTATGAACAGCATAGCGATGTAGGGCAAGATATTATATTATTTTGGACCTTATGTTCCAATACGAGTTTCAAAATATAAAAAGACAAAGTACATATACTAGATACATAAAATTAAAAAATACAGTATTTACTACGTTATCACAAACCAAAAAGACAAAAATATATCTTGATTACAACCAGCATCTCCCTCCCCAAACTGTACCTAACGAAATATACCATTTCTACAAGCATATTTTACAGAACGAAAGCATATATATTATGAAACAAACAAATATAACTCTATTCTTTGTCCCCTTCCTGAGAAAAGTGGCGTGGCACGCCAACGCCAAATCTTGAACCGCAGTTCAAGATTTGACGTACGGCCAGTTGCGTGCGCGGTCGCAGTCAGGCTGTTGACGTACGTCGAGTTCACACCAAAATCAGGCAAATGGCGTGTGCGCGTACGTCAAAACTGGCGTGAGCGTGCACGCCAACGCCAGTTTTGACGTGTGGCGTGTCCGGTGTGAACTGGGTATTACAGATGGGCCAAAATCCGACTTCGTCGTGCTTGCTTGCTTGCTCGCTTGCTCGCTTGCTTGCGTGGGTTTCAGTGACAATTACCGTTTCACTGCACTGATTATGCAAATGTATACACTGATAATTTTATCGTAAAATAACACATGGTATAAGCTACGTGAAAATATTTGACACAACAACAAGAAACTGTCATCATCCATAAATAAACACAAAAATCAATACCTGCCGAATATAAGCACGTGCTTTGCTTCGGATTCACCTTCACAGGTGAGAATCAGAAATAAAAATAACTAAATGCCACAGAAAGGTGCAGTAAGTGTTGTTTTACTATTGCAACAAACAACAATGCTTTTGCCTATCAGTTGCCGGACGAAAATGAAATAACTCCTCCGTCTGCTTCATGCCATGCATGCTTTACTAGTAATTAACAGTTGCGTTTCAGCTCTTGATTTCCAATGATTTAGTTTCACCCATATTTCCGACGAAAAAAATGTAGGTATACCAGTTATCTAGTAGTAAGTAGGCTTTTGTCCCCGGACCCAGACGGGCCAGACCGGACCTAGCCCTTATGTATTTTATCATTAGGATTCTTACTGACGGTTCAGGAGGATTTAGTGTTTTACCAAGCGGGACTTGAATAATTATACTATAAATAGTAGAAATCGGGGCATTCCAGTATAACTTTCCAGTGGTATTTAGCAATTGCGTCATTTATGGCGCATGTTATAGTCAATTTGTTTGTATACAAAGTGAAATAAAATTAATCATATCACCCGAAACGACTAACTTTATCAACCGAAAATGATAACACTCCACCAAAAATGTGCAACATTTGAGGATTATGGACGATAGAATGTTTATAGATATTTGAAATGGGCTCCAAGGGTAGGTTAAGGTTATGGTGTATGTTAGGTGAGATTAATTAGTGTTGGTTAGGTTAGGTTAGGTTATTGGACTAAAAGCTAGATAAAAAAAATCGGTGATGCTTAAAGATGCGAAGTCAACAAGAAAGTGTTCATTTTCGGTGATAGCTCAAAGCATTTTCGGTGATGGAATAATCCCCTGCCCAAACGAAGAGTGAAGGTGATTGTTGATCGTTGACTGTATTTCTGTTGACTGGTGATTGTTCGATAAGTGAAGCACATGTAGTTTTGTTGATTTGTCTCAAATAAATGCCTATTATTAGGTGAATGCCTTATGCCAATGTGAATTGGGTTATATAAATGACGCCATCAACGGCTGGTGTGATGCGACACCTATATTGCTACTACAGTGTCGTTTATCCTTTAAACAGGTGGGGCTGGCGACAGGCGCCGATCTGAATGCTATATTTATAATTATATAGCTCAGCTGGGGATACATACAAAATTACCCCAGCTGGGCCGGGGTCATTTTGTGTATGTGCCACGCCTAGTCGGAGGCCACCCAAAGCAATTTTACCACCCCTGACAGCCATTTGCGCGACTGACCCCATTCAAGTTCAAGGTCAGGTCATGTAAAGTTACAATTTGAAATGGATGAATCTAAATAAAAAGGCATGTTTCTGAATATTTTTTCTTCTTCTTAAAAATGCAGTGTCTCAATTTATTTATCTATCTAGTCAAAAAAGTCAGAAAAAAGTTTTTCATAACAAAATGACGTTATGAGGTATTCATACTTATGGAGCCATCAAACAATCAAAATTAAGATATTGCATTGAAATTTGGTTTGGATATTGTCCATGTGTGTTTTTCATACATTTTCTATATTTAAAACAAATGTTGATTTTGTGGGTTTAATCGCCTTTATATTCTTTATCAAAACCCAACATTTTCAAAAGTACGAGACGCTCGTTTTTAGCTCTTTGTATTTGCTATCTTTTTACGTTTTTTATTGTATTTTGCTTTATAAATGGTCTTTGTACGGCCTGTTATACTTAAGCCGATTTTTGCGTCAAACTGGTGTGTAGTGACGTCACAAAACTTTTTTTGCACATAATACGTCAAATTGATGGATGTATAAAAAGGTATCCGAAGTCTTGCATTGATAGCACAGTCCGTTTTTTGGTTGTTTCGAAAATCCCTCAGGGGAAGGGGGCATTATTCGCCCCGTCAGCCAATGACGGGTTAAGAAGGGAGTAGAGAGGCAATGACGACTTTTAAAAGAACGAAGCAAAACATCAAGTAGTGCACTTACGTGGGCAAACGGCCAGCATCTTCAATACTGGCAGTTTTCCGTGCTTATTTAACACTTACTTAACTACCAACACAACAAATCTGTTTCAAGTGGCCGCAACTCTGAAATAACATACCTACTCAAACTGGAGAAGTTGAGGAGTTTGTTGACTTTGCAGAAATGTGCTAGGTAACGACGGAAAACATCCTGGTCATGTGCAATATTTATTTTTCGACAAACGATATAATAAACACACACATGAATCGAAAGCAACGACTGCAACATTATCATTGTTTATGTACTGGTTTAATATTTATTCAGAAATACTTAGTCGGCAAAATACAACTTATGGTAACAGCAACAACCCATCAGAAACACACCCATACACAGCAGAGCAGCACAGCAATGCAACACAAATACAGCAGCGCAACTCAACAGCGTCCCAACACGGCGCTAACAGCCTCGCCGCGCGCAACGGAACACATGTCACCTGAGCCGGGCGACCGCGCGGTGCAGTGCGAGGTAGGTGCGAGGTATTCTGTCCGATGGGCACCAGGTGAGGATAGGTGCGAGGTATTCTGTCCGATGGGCACCAGTGAGGATAGCTGGAGGTATTCTGTCCGATGGGCAACCAGTGAGGATTGATGCGAGGTATTTCTGTCCGATGGGCAACCAGGTGAGGATAGGTGCGAGGTATTCGTCCGATGCGGCACCAGTTGAGGATTGATGCGAGTATTCTGTCCGCATGGGCAACCAGGTGAGGATTTGATGCCGAGGATTCTGTTCCGATGGGCACCAGGTGAGATAGCGTGCGAGGTGCGAGGTATTCTGTCCGATGGGCACCAGGTGAGGATTGATGCGAGGTATTCTGTCCGATGGGCACCAGGTGAAGATAGGTGCGAGGTATTCTGCAAACACACACACACAACAAAAAAAAACGATGGGCACCAGGTGCCCATCGGACATGTCGCACCGCGCCAGAAATGCAACATACATGTTTGCGGAAAATCGTCTGACGATTAACAGTAAATATGTGAACTGATCCTCACATATGTCACATCAGTCACACCTATAACTTAGCTTAGTCACTGGCAGCTGGAGATCTAAGATGAAAACTCATACAAATCTTGATAAAGCTCACGTGTCTATAAATTCCTAGTCTCAATCCAAGTCCCCCAAGTCTCAAAGTTTTGCTATACCAATAAGACTCAAGACAATATTGAAAACGAAAGTTTCACAGATAAAAGGACAGTTTACCAAAAGAGCTACGTTTCGTCACACAACGCTATCATATTTAACATACATACTATGCATGTACTTGTGCAATATGTGATCGCTACATGTATGCACATATTATCATTTTTAACAGTTCATTCATTTTTAACATTTTTAACGCATATTCCTTTCCATGGACATTGGATACGTATTCCATGCAAAGCTATTGATCTCTTGAAAGTGATCATTTTTCTCGTTACTTTGAGTCTGGAAATGCGAGTATTACAGCGTGGCTTGTAAACACGTGACATATATTTGATATAAAAGATATTGACAACGAATACAAAATACTTCTCAGACCCTCGGAGGATCTTTTTGGATGTCGAAAGAAGATACCTCACGTTAGTATACAAATTATACTTCGATTGATGTGGTACTTCAATGATTACGTTTTTTACCTCATCGTTAACTTACCAACAAAGATTCACACATGAATGATACAAAAACGTGTTCCTGGGGTGATTTACCCATAGAGATCATATATAATAGAGAGCCTATGCTGAAGCCCTTTATTTCGTGGCAATACAGTGGTCTTTTTTAAGCACATCTTGTTAACACTCTCGATACCCGTGCTGATCTAAGCCACTGTCTTGTATGTTGAAGAGAGTTTTGTAGGGAATATTTATATTGTAGACAAAATTAATATAAATATATTATTCGCAGATAAAGATGTAATTGGCATGGGCGGACGCTATTTATAGGGGGATCTGTAGGAGAAACTTATTGCTAAAAAAACACTGAAATGCCGCAGATTTATGTGCATGGCTTCTCTATTATATATGATCTCTATGGATTTACCATATGCTGAGATATCCCTTTAACGCTAGCACGTGAGGGCGGTATAACATTTCAGCTCAATGTTATTTGATCTGGGAAAACATTTCTGCTCCGGGCCGAGATGTTTTCCCAAATATCGTGCAAATAGTATAAAGAGTAAAAAAGTTACTTAATGAACCAGAGTTAGAAAAGAGTGAAAAGAGTGTATGAATTTGAAAAGAGTGACTGTACGAACTCTCTGATTTTCTTTATTCAACTTCGTCGCCGAGGTTGAATTATTATTCTTATTTATTACAAATAATTATTTTCCCGGCCCCGTGTGGTATTATATAATACCACACGAGGCCGAGGAAATAATTATTTGAGACCGAGGTCCGAGCGGAATATTCCGCCAGAGACCGAAGGTCGAGGTCGGAAATTTAAGCACGGACCGAGGTCCCAAAGAATGGACTAGTTGCAGGTTGTTTGGTGAATATGTGCAAAATAACAAGAAAAATGTACTGATTAACGTGATACACATCATTTTGCATACAGAGCAATATTCAGAGATATATTTGCATGTAAAAGTTGATTACTTATAAAGCACTTGATGTAGTGACGTCATTTAGCAATAATATTGCGCGTCCCTATGGAAAAGCATGTTATTTCCAAAATTGCCCGTGTTAAATATAAATGGTTAAACGCTTTCCTATGACTTACTATTCACACCAAACTACTCAGAAATTCATGGAGATTTACGCTGTGTATGTTCAAAACACAAAGCGTCATCTCAATATCTTCTAGAGCACATCTTCGAGATAGGCTCCGTTTCGGCTGAGGCACAGCTCTGCCCTCCACTTCAACTCACTAAGCTGCTTACGGCTACCTGCCGGCAGGGATGGTCCGCACTGCAGTTTCCACGGCTGTCTTTAGTTGCTTCCTGGTCGGAGATTCTTCTTAAACACCTATTACTCGTTTAGTTACCTCCACAGGAAGCTGTTAAGTGGGCTCTAATCCAGATGCTGCCCTCACTGAAACACTGCCCCAGAAACCACTTGCAAAATGCGACCGTTGCCCTCAATGCTGTCTTGAAATAGTGTTTGTCGTATCCAGAGCTTGTATGGAAAGAGATCTAGATCATTCTTAGGATCCGTTTGGCTGTAGCAATCCATTAAAATGCCTTTGAGCTGCCGTTAAGATTATTGATTTGGTCACAAGGTAGAATTCCACATTTTAGTTTTGTGTTTGTTTCAGTTAAGTTGCATGATTTCAAATGAGCGACATCGGATTTAATCCGCCATATCACGTACTTTGATTTCCACGCGATTAACATGATGCTGAATTTTGCGTTGAACCTCTATTTCACAAATTCAGTGTGTCAACCAAACCGCTACAAACTACCTCAGGTATCATTGCGCCTGAACTATTGCTACATTACGTCACGACCAATCAGAGAGCAGAATGGTAAATTTCGTAAATATACTTAATTATTTAATATCCTGATAAGTCAGGGGAATTTATATTAAATTGACTATCCATAAAATATTTTAAATTAATTTGCGTTCAATCAAATACATAAAAACAGGGGGTTAGGTAACCTGCAACTAGTCCATTATTCCGGCCCAAGTGTGGTATGCAATATGTCGCTGAAATGGACCAAATGAAACAATATTTTCCACTATACTTGGGTTTCAACCTCGGCGACGCCGTTGAATAAATAAAATCAAAGAGTTTATACAGACACTCTTTTCTAATTCATACACTCTTTTCACTCTTTTCTAACTCTAGTTCACTTAGTCACTTTTTCACTCCTTATACTATTTGCACGAGATTTGGGAAAACATTTCGGCCCGGGGCAGAAATGTTTTCCCATATCAAATAACATAGAGCTGAAATGTTATACCGCCCTCACGTACTAACGCTAAAGGGATATCTCGGCATATGGTAATATATATTACCTCCCTCATGTTATTTTGCAACATCTCATCATCTCGTGACAGTATCTTCAAGAGGCTTTCAGTACCACATCAGTTCTACACATATTAAGCAAAGGAAAAATAAGGTCATAATAGTTCGACCATCAGAATGAGGTCTAGTTTTAGGTTCTTGTTGACAAAGAAGGGTTTACGAAAGATAGATGTGTCAAAATATAGTTTACAAATACAGCTTCATTTGTACAGTTTCATACCTATAATTCACAACAGACTTGGCTTTCAAGCTGTTATCGCAAATTTACGAATGTCTTACATATTATAGATTTCTGAAAATAAAGACAAAAGTCTAATGTTTGTTATATGACTATTTTTCCAGACACTTCAGTTTCTCAGCCGAAGCACCTATTGCAAGAACATGCCTGATAATTACGTGAACCAATCTAAAGTCGGTGTCATCACAAACTGCCGACAGACATATTTTTATTTTTGTTTTGCGATGACGTGCTATAGGGGAGCCGGGAGAGTGCCCAAACTGCGCCAGGTTTCCTAAATCCGCCCATGTCAATATCTCGAAAAATATGTACTCTATATGATTTTTTAGTGCATATTATTAATTCCCATCACCAACTCATTATTTTCCGGTCCTGCTGTCGCCAAGCAAAGGTCTAGTTGTCCGCTTCAGGAAGTCATTTTTTTCTAATGTTGTGTTTTTCTTATCTGGAACACCATGCTGTTTACTGTGCTTTTATGTTTTTATTATGAAGTAGGAAGAAGCATAAGTGGTTTGAATTAGGATCAAACCAATGTATTGTGTAATCTTTCAAGCAAACAAGCCAGATTCAAAACTAACCATGAGCCGCCATATTGTGTTGTTTTCCCCGACTTGCAGTGAATTCCGAATCGCGCATACATATTGCGCCCAGGGCCACATAACACTTTGTGTCCATGGCGCATTTAAGGCACCCGTGGTATTTAACCAGGTGGTAAAAACCTCATGTTATTCGACCCTGTGAGACTTAAAACAGCTTTTTTCGCACATAAATCTAGGTACGGGGAAACTTCGTTCCAAACATAACTTACACATACAGTGTGAAACCGAAAGGTTCATTTAGTATATTTGCAAAGTCGAACAACAATGTAAAATTACATTGGAAAAGTAGGTCACCTAAATGCGCCCGGGCATGGTGCAATTAGGGCACGCTGTGCCTCTATGCGCCTTTTGTAAGGGTCTGCGAAAGATCCTACAGCTACCATAAAAGTGATCCGATTGTTAAATGATAAGTTTATTTGGCTAGAAAAATGTCCGGATCACGTACTGAAGTTGCATTTATATTCATACGACGTATATGCTAAGCACAGGATGTGTTTTCGCTTAAGAGGGCGCAATATGGGCACTCTCCCCTACGAAGCATTGCAGTAGCCAGAAGAAGAAGTGGCGGTCTAGATGGAGACACTTTCCAACCGAGACCGATGCCCCTGCAACAGCTGACGCTGGGCGTGGCCCGCTGGACGTGCGGGCTCTCTGATTGGTTCCCTGCTCAGCGGCCAGGGTCACCCCCCGGCAGACAGTATAAAACCAGCCGACTCTGAACATACGACACTCACTCACACAACTCTACAATCATGAACCCCCTGGTGAGTTTCCTAGTGACAGGACTGAGCAAGTCCTGGTTTTGATGTTTAGTAGGTTTCTTTTCCGCATTTGTACAAACCTGCCTAATCTAAAGTCATCAATCCACCTTATATTGATCATTTTAGCTTCAAATATTAAGATACAACTATGAAGGTGGAGACATATATGTACCGATAAATCGGAAAAAGTTGATTAAGTGCCCCAAGTCGATAGTCTAGCAGCAAGATAAAATAATAGAGCCAAAAAAGTCAAGCTTCGTTTACAAGTTAAAAGAGGACGCTATTCTTTACAAATGCACATAACCACTTTTGTATATTACTGACCCGTACCTCTGTCTTCCAGGTCGTTATCAGTGCCCTGATGGCTGTGGCTAGCGCCGTGCCCTACGGCTACAACGGTCTGGCCACCACCTACGCCGCCGGTCGGGCCCACGGCTACGCCGGTCTGCCCGTCACCTACGCCGCCGGCCCGGCCTACGGCTACGGCGCTGTGCCGCACGCCATCACCTACAGCAACGTGAACGCTGCCGGCGGCCCCGTGCTCGTGACAACGGCCTGTCGCCCGGTCTGATGCGCTGGTCAAGAAAGACAGCCCATCACGGCTTGCGGCCTCCCGTCCACCCGCATCAGCAGCACAGATCACCCGCACCGTTCCGAGTCCACCTACCAAGCAGGTGGGACGTGCCGGTGCCGTGTCGCCAACCCGGTTGGCGGTTGGAGCGGCCGGTGGCGTTACGCTGGGTGCCGTAAGCCCGGTGGGGGACCCCCGGGGGGTCCCGTGGTGGAGACCACCGAGGTGGTGGCAGCGGTGCGTGCGTCACGCCGCGTTACGCGCCCACACGCCTACGCCGACCCGCCGCCTACGCCGCCCACACCGCCTTACGCCGCACCGCGCCGGCCTAACGCCGCCCACACCGCCTACGCCGCCCCTGCGCCTGACGGCCTCTCCCAATCGCCTTACGCTGCCCACGCAACCACGGCCGGCTACAGCTACTAAGGTCTGGCAGCTGTCAAGCAGTGGTGAAGCCTTCCGCGGGTTACTTTGCTTGCTGCCATCTGTTGGTGAAAATTTCAGACGTGCCTTTGAGTGAGAAACGGCTGAATTGTCACCCACACTGAACACCAGGTGCTCTATGTTCATGAACATATGATTCATTTTGTCTTTCTTACCTATTGCGGTGCTCTTTTGTATGAATACATACGCGTCGTGAAGTAATATGCAGTTTCCTTGTCACAACCACGCAAATCACGTTTACCCGTCATGTCGTACAAGCAACGCAATTTCAAACATTGCTTGACAGAAATAAGCGAAAACATATTTTGATGGATCAGCACGAAAGGCGTTTGATTTATTTGTCTGCAGTATTGTACATCTCTCATAGGCGTAGGAACGTCATAAAAAGTGGGGGGGGGCAGCCACCCAGGGGGCCTCAAAATCTCAGGGGCCTCCCTCTTTCAAGGGGGCCCACTGGTCACCGCACAGCAAACACGTAGCCAGGATTTTTGTCAGGGGGGCCACGTCGAAAAAATTGCTCCTCAGCTTTATACTGCTTACCGGGGGGGGGGGGGGGTAGGGTCGGATCCTCATAGAATCCCATTTTATATAATGTGAATTGATTTTGCTCAGGGGGCATAATGCCCCGTACCTACCCCTTTGCCTATGTGCCCTGACGCACAAGTGAGACTATTAGCGATTAGCCTGGTAATTTAATTAGACGGCCACGCCTTCAACCGCAGTGCAACAGCTGCGACATAATTCGGAAAGAGGAATCCAATTGCTCACGTTTTGATAGCAAACATCAGCTTTAAATATTCAGTTCAGGTCACAGAGTAATTTACACGTCATAATGCAAAAGATCTGAAAGTAGACTTGGGCGCTGTAAGGTGCTTTGCCGCTGCAGCCGTTTTATTTGCAACAGTTTGAATTCAAGATGGTCTTGGTGGTCAGCATTTGGCCGTTATAGGCCAGTTGATCATGTAAATTCATCAGGTCCACTCGTCGAAGGTCATGTCGGTCCTCAGGAGCTGTTTTCATGTTTTGCTTTGTTCCATCGATTTGTATGCGTCCTGACGTGCAGTAACTAACGTATGAGGCCTAAAAAACATTTTAAGACATTGCAATTGTGACAATTGCAATTGTCTTTTGACAATTGTCTTTTGATGACAATTGAATTGTAATCAAAAGACGGCCCTCTCAAATTTCCAGATTAAAATTTAAGCTTCCCTGTCTTGACCTCACATAACCTCATTCATCGAGTTGGCTTAACCCGCGCGGCGTAGGGGGGTAAATATTACCCCCCCTCCCGTATTTCCGCAATAACTTGAAAACGGTAACAGATAACGACGTCAAAGTTATCAAACCTTATTCAGCATCAATTTGACGTCTTCCTAAACAAATTCATCGAAAAAAGTTGAGAAGTTTGGGAGATAATGACGTTTTGATGACGTCATGTCATGCCATTTTTGGTTGAATAACGATAAATG
>VOPJ01011190.1:117866-166324 GCA_014673585.1 Semibalanus balanoides
GGTAGGGACGTGGGGGCACGCATACGTGAACCACTAGTGTGCCGAGCGCCTGACCGACCGTCGGTGGCGGTCGGGGCGGACGCAAGGTAACTGAAATACTGGGCGGACGGTTCAAAAAGCGAAGTGCGGTGGCAATCACAGTGGAGTAACTACTGATGACGTATGCGAAACGTCACGGGATTTGTGACGTTGAAATATGACCACATATGACCAACGGTTTTTGCGTTGAAACTCAGCAACTAGGTCGCTTTGGAGGGAAAAATTTCGGATTTTGGGGTTTCTCAGCACACCCGACAATCTGGCCATCTCAGTTAAAAACTAATGTTAAAGGTGCTATATTCCCTTTAACGGGAAAATATCACCCACCGCACAACACATTCACATGCACATACGATCATACTAAATATACAGTCTGTATAGAGATAAAGTAGAACCATATTCCAGACATACAGTCTGTAGATTAGAGCAAAAAATATGCAGTACTCTTAACCCGCGCACTGCAGGGGGGTTGATTTCCGCCCCCTCATGTTTTTCAGGAGTAGCGGAAAAACGGCGGCGCGCAGCGCCGCCAAATTTCGTTACACCTGTTGCGGGCATCAATTACCCACACTTGGGGAACGTTTTGAACTTGAGGCGAGGCTCAGTGCATAGCATCTATCTAATCCATGTCAAGTGACCTTAACGCTTAAAATGTTTTGTGTTCCGTGCCAAAGCCACAGTCTTTTCCGAAATGTTTGAAACTTACAGGATCATAAGAATATCAGTACCTACAAGTCTTCTATCTCGGATTTTTCGTATCGGTGACCAAAGGTCAGGTCAATTTCCTGACCTCCCATTATAAGTGAATGGGAAAATAAACAAATGCTTCTTCTTCAGAAAATATGCATTGGATCAGGTTAATTCTTTCAAAATCATGTTATTGTAGCTCATTTTGGATGATCAAGGTGCTTTTGTTGCTCAATGACTTCTACAAGGTCATCTGAGGTCATCAGCAATTATTTGCCAATAACTTTTGATAGAAAAGAGATAGAGACTTGCAGTTGACACCATTGTGTTCGTCTCGTCTGGCCGCGTTGCCCATATGCAACATGACCTAACCTGGGTCACTAAATGACCTTGACCTAAGGTAATTTTGAAAGTTGACCTCAACCCACGTCACCAGTATATGTTTCAAAGCGCCTCGATAAGACAAACCACGATGGCGTCAAAATTATTTTCCCTATCTTTGTTAGATGAAATGCTATTCACAGAGAACTGTTTTGCTAAAAATAGTCTTTTTGACCTTTCATGACCTCTGGTAGCCCAAACTATTGATATGTGCTCAATTTTGAAGGACAAACATTGCGATTGAAAAATTGTAAACAATAGCCATCTATTGTTCTTTAGTTCGTTTGCTCCTAGCTACATAAGTTTTCGAGATAATCGGGGGGTTTCCTGGAAAAGAGTCCTAAAACGCGGAAATCTTACCTTTAGTACCGCTGGTGACCTCAATTGTGACCTGATCCAAGAAAACACTGAAATACTTTCGATAGAGCTTGTCTAGAGCTAACCTAATGCCGTTTTCCTGCTTGTCGCTACGTTTGCGTAGTTTTTGGAGATCTCACGGGGGGGCGGAAATCAACCCCCCCTGCAGTTCGTGCTCGGCGCGAATCCCCTGCAGTGCGCGGGTTAAGTGTAGACTGTATAGCCACGGCCCAGATATATATATAGTCTGCAGTGTGCAACCACAACCCAGAAATACAGTTTGTAGAGTAAAGCCACGTTCCAGAAGTGCAGTCTCTAGTGTACAGCAGCGGCCTTGACAGTTGACATGCAGTTTGTAGATTAGAGCCATGGTATATGTAGTCTGTAGTGTAGAGTAACGTTCCAGATATAGTCAGTGTTGTACAGCCACCGTTCGGATAAACAGTCTGTAGACTGTAGTTTAGAGTCACGTTCCAGATATGCAGTCTGTAGTGTAGAGCCATGGTCCAGACATACAGTGTGTAGTGTAGAGCCAAAGCACAGACATACAGTCTATAGTGTACAGCAACGGTCCGGATATAAAGTCTGTGCCCTGTGGTGCATAGTCTCGTTCCAGATATGCAGTCTGTAGTGTAGATCCACTGTCCAGATATGCAGTCTGTAATATACAGTCGCGTTGTAGACATTCAATCTGTACAGAAGAGCCACAGCTCAGACATACAGTATGTAGTGTACACTCACGGTCCAGATATATAGAGTCTGTAGAGCAGAAGTGTATATCTGGAACGTGGCTCTACTCTACATACTTTATAATTGTGTGTGCCTGTGGATGTGTTGTGGTGTGTTCTTTTCCCGTTGGGACCAAGTTCTTTGTCGACCCATTGCAGTCGCTCCCAGCTTCAGAACGGCAGCTGAGCTTGATAATGTCATGCACGTTTCGTGACGCTCGCGCTGACGGCATACGATTGGTCAAGTTTTTTTAGTGTACATTTGATGTTTAAACGTAAGAAAATAATCGTTTCCATGGTGCTTATCAAAGCAATACTGTGTCACTACCTTGGCAGAGAAGTAAACAACAATACAAAATAATGTCACTGCAGAGTAGCAGTAATGCAAACTTACACAACGTTTCATTGTCATTGGTAATGTGTCGGGATTCATTGGCGATTATGCTAATAATGGAAGTGACTTTAATCAAAGATGTTAGCCGTTTTCACGATGGATTGTTTTGCGCGAATTGTTTTAAAACATCTTTAGATGTTTTGAAATGTGTTAGTATGAAAGTTTTAGTATACGATATATTCCAAGAAAAATAAGTTACTGATTTAGGCGTATTATCAATTATTCAATCAGTTTTTATGGAAACATTAAATGAGCTCATTAACAGATTAAATGATACAAAATTGTAGCGTTCTAAGAACATGCCGTCTAGAGTCGAGTTTTAAGGCAAGTTAAGCATACCGCCCATATAGTTAACTCAATCTGGCATCGGTCAATGGATCACAGTTTTGCCTTCGCATGGGCGCAATAATGCGCTAGAAACGATTCGCTGGAGGCGAGTTCATTATGAGTCAGGGGAGTTCGCTTTGTTGAGCGACCAATAGCGTGCCCGAGATCGAGATGTTCTGAAAGGTGTCAGTAGGTGAAAATCTGGCATCACAGCTAACCTATACATAATGATCTTGCTAATTACCACCAAACCGCAATTTTGTAACATACTATATTCTTACCAACATATTGCAAAATTCTGAGAGACATTTTAAGACAAAAATCGCTTGCAAAAGTTGTGTAGTTACGGAAAAAATAAGTATACTAAAACTTTCATACTAAAACATTTCAAAACATCTTAAGATGTTTTAAAACATTTCGTGCCAAATAATCCATCGTTAAAACGGCTGTTGTGATTTTTTGGAACTGATCGTCATTTTTTGCCAGGTTTTACAAAGGAACAATTTGATTAACATGAATTAAACATCGGTTGAAAGGCATTGAAACCTCACATTACGCATGATTGTAGGTGGCGCTAGTATTGCTAATGCATTTGAATAGGCTCTTAGCGAAATGACTTAAGCCTCATGCCCGCTGATTTGTGTGAGGTATTTTCGATGTCAATCATAATTTTAGGCCCATGGGCCAAGGAATCAGGCATTTTACTGAACATCTATGTTTGACGACACAGCCTAGTACACAAGCAAGGGGGAGGGGAATCACAAACCAGCAAAAACCCTGCAGAACTCTAGCAGAAACCCGGCACTGCGATTGTTGTCACGGGCAACTCAAATCACCGCTCAACATGGTTACCGAATCATTGCTGCTAGATAAAAGATAAACTGCTACAAACTTAATGAAGGAAAGAAACATTGCTTCACAGATCAGGGCTGCGGAGTTGGAGTCGGTCGGAGTCGGTAAAATTTTGCTGACTCCGAATCCGGCTGTTAGTTATGGGCAGCCTTTGGGCAAGGTACTTTTCAAGTGCATTTTATAGGATTTTTAGTTGACCTTCGGTGGCGATGACTAAAGAAGTTGTTGCTCCTTCAATTTGGCTTGCTTCGATTCTGTTGCTGTATAATGTTTTTCAACAATTCGAGGTGTGCCACAATAAACGAGATGCAACCCAAGTTGTGTCGTCGGATACAAATCTAGAATACCAACGATCATTTTATTTTATTTAATGACTGCTTCATACCTATCATGATAGTGGTGTCAAAGACCCTATTGTTTTGGCTTCCAGAACTTTGAAATAGAAGGTTACAGTGATCAAATAATTAAAGGTTCCATTAAACGGCTATTCCATGAAAACAGTGTCAATTTTAAACGGGAAGCATTTTTTTGCAGGTGATTAGTATCTGCTGATAAAAGCCAGTGAGAAGTTCATTAACCTTCGCCTAGGTGTGGCTCATATTAACCCCCATCCCTACACTGAGGGTTTTCGAGAATATCGGGGAAAACGACAGCGAGCAGTGGCGCTGAGTTTAGCATAGCTGTTACCAATTATCCACAATGTGAGAAAGAGTCTCTGGTCAGCTCAGGCCAGGTTAAAGGGAGTGTGCCTACTCACATTGGTCATGTGGAGTTGTCGACACTAGTCTGTAGAGTATATTTTTATGAATTTAGATATGTACTTTATTTCGCCAGATTCACTTTAGTTGCTGAGATATTCCAAAATCGCCAAAATCATTTCGGCGGAACAATTATTCGCCAGAGATATTTCACTACTAGAACTAGAGATTTTTCGCATGGGTTTGTTTATTGTCTTTGGTGCGCCGTTGTAGGTAAAATCTTCGTACTCTGTTTATAGTGGCGATCGCTTATGAGTTTTGAATAAAAAAAATTGCAAAACAGAATATAAGGTAAAAATTCAACTAAAGGGGCTCCAGACGTGAATTTTATCGTAACCAATTGATGAAACCCAAATTTAAAAAAAGGTTTTTCTTACCGCTAATAAAATATATTTGACATTTCAAAAGAGTAGGCACACTCCCTTTAACAGTTAATGTCAAGTGACCTCTCCTCCAAAAAATGTTTGTGATCATGCCAAAGCTAAAGGTTTTGGTCAATGATTTAAAACTGTATTTTATCAGGAAATAAGTGCCTACAAATCGTATATTTGTATTGTTATATCGGTGACCTAAGGTCAGATTAGTTTCGTGACCTCCCGATTATAGGTGAATGGAAAAATAAACAAACACTTTTCCTGTGTGAGTGGCGATTTGAGTGCGTGTGTTGAGCTGTGAGAACCTACACAGTGAACTTTGTGATACCCGGATCTACTCTGCACCGGATCGACACGGCAGATTATACAGTAGCGTCGAAGACCAGCTGACGCTTCACCGATCGGACCGATTGTGAGACAGCCGTCTGCGGAAACAGAGGACACTGTGAGAGTTTGAGGCAGCTTGGGTGCACTGTGAGGACCAGTCGTCCTTTTCCGTGCACCATGCTACCTGCTCCGTTTCCGTGCATCGTGACCTGTTAGCGCCATCGTGCTGCTGGCGCTGTTGTCCGCGTCCTGGTTGCAGCCGCGGCCCAGCTGCGCTTCGGCCCCGGCGACCAGCTTCCATTCGGGCTGGATCGGGATGGTTCCCGTGACCTTGAACCTGGCCCTGACCGACACCAGCTGACTGCGTGCTGGGAGCGGGGTCAGCCACGCCAGTCAAAAACAATCAGCTGGCTCTGACCGGCCGCACGCGCCCGGACCAGGCGCGGCAGGCGCGCACCCGGCGCCCGGCACCGGGGGAGCAGGGGCGGGCCCGCCGAGGCGCATCAATCCGTGGCCGCGCCGGGATCCTGCCTCACCATCGGACTCATCAACATCCAATCATTTGAAGCCTTAAACTCCTGGAGCTCGCCGGACCACCTCCATAGCGCGCAAATACGACTGTGGGACTCTTTATGCGAGACCTGTTTCTCCGGGCCTTCTACGCCAGCCCGCCTGCTGATCCTTCCCGGCTACCGCCTCTGCCGAGCTGACGGCGGGACGGGAAGGAATTCGGTGCGGGTGGCATTTGGCCGTGCGGGACCGGTGCTGAGCGTCTCCCCACTGAACGTGGCCTACTAAACCATGGACAGCAGCCAGCTGGAGATTTTGTGGACTTTAGTGCGACCGGAAACAAGCGTCGGTTTATCATGGAGTGTGTGTACCGGCCTCCCAGGGCACCGTGCGCGGATATTGAGCGACCTTTCAGACCTCGAGACTCAGTACAGCACGTGCCTTTCTCAACATCCGTCAACTAAGGGTCATTATCTTGCGGTGATTGAACTGTGATTTGTTAAAAATCCTCCAGTGACCCTGCAAGAACCGTTCTGAATGTCTTTTGTTTCCGACCATTTCTCCTGTCCAGCATTAACATCGCCTACCTATTTTTCTGGGTCACTGTTTAGATGTGCTATGACGACCTGCAGCCGCTTTTAAGACGGTGTACCACCCGTTTTTGCGACTTTAGTCCCATAGGTTGTTTGCGCTGTAGTGGAAGTGCCGCGAACACCGGCCTTCCAAAACGTGTCGTTCCGATCCCACTGTCTCCGTCGCATTAACCCGCGACTTCATTGTGACCTGATCCGAGCGACTGGGATAGCGTTGTTCGCCGCCCCGACAGTAGCCCTTAAGGACACGTCTAAAGACCTACCTACGATAGTCGATACTCATTTGCCCCAGTGCTGCGTCCGTCCGTTCGGAAGGCCTGTGCGCCGCGGGTCAGTTGACGAGACCAAGCGGACTTATGTCTCGTCGCCGCGAAGCACTAGAGAACCACGGTGCATAGCTCTGCTATGTATAAAGACATTAATTCGTGCGTGCGATCGGCTATCCGGCATGACACATGTAATGGGGACGTGCGCCGACGTATTTCGAGAGGACGGACGAGCCTCGATGTGAGCGATTAGTCCGGTCGTAGGTGATGGGAGGGCCGACGAGCGCGGCCGAGCGACACCGGACCAGCTGAACGAGTTTTTGTAAGCGTAGGGCCACGCGTTGGCATCCGAAGTGCGGCGACATGGGAGAGACGCCGGATTTTGCCCTGTCGACTGCACGTGTTGGAAGCCTGCGCGCTCAGCCTGGTGCACTTGACGCTGTCCGGCTGCGGGCGCTTCTGCCTCGGCATGAATTGGTTCCTCTCCTGCGGGTGAGGATGCGTCACCATTCATATGATCCGCAATGTCATTTGATGCGATAGGTGGTGTTGTTCTGGCATTGCTCAACTCAGGGCCTGTCCAACGCCGAAGTCCCCGAATCCTTGAAACATTCCCATGGTCTATCCTATCCACAAATCCGGCGATCCTTCTGATCCTTCCAACTTCCGGCCATTCTCCATCGTACCCGTTTTTGCAAAATTGTAGAGCGAGGTCTGTTCACCAACAGCTTTTACAATTACCTTTCCCAAAAATCACCTCCTGTCCCCAACTCAGCACGGTTTTTTCTCCTTCGTCATCGACGGAAACCGCACGATATCCATAACTGACCAAATCCTATCCGGCCAACGACCGCGGCGACCTTCCCTCCTATGCCTGCTGGATTTGAGCAAATGTTTTGATGTCATGACCACCCAAAATAGTCACCAATGACAAACTTCACGGAGTAGATTAACTGCTTGGGTTTTCAGCCTACCTTTGAATTCACACCAGAGTGTCAGCCTCCTGCAATCTGGTAGCACCAAAAAATCATCCCGCTTCCCAACGGGCATCGGCGTTTTTCAAGGTTCTGCTCTCGGCCCTCTGCTTTACTGCGTCTTCGCAACGACTTGAGTTTGTTTGTTCGAGACGCGTGTGGTACAGTACGCCGATGACACCCAAATTTTAGTCTCTTGGCAAAAAGTCACAACTTCAAAAACATCTAGTCAAGGAGGAAGGGTCCTGGCCTCTCTCGATTGTTGGTTCCGAGGCCAGCGGATGAAAGTAAATGCCGCTAAAACACAAACTGATGCTGCTGGGGAAGGCCCAAAAATCTTGGCGCAACGTCCCCAACATAAACTGTCAAAATTATCGCGATCACATTTACTTCCTGTTTCTGATGCAAAAAACCTCGGTCTGACCTTTGATCGCACCCTCAGGCTGGGACAGTCACGTCTCTGCCTGTTTACCAGACGCTGTTCGGCACTTATGTGGTCTATTCACCATCTAAGGAACCACCTACCGCATCCGTCATCGACGCTCTGGTCCAGGCCCTTGTTCTCTCGCAGATCCGATACTGTAGATCTGTGGATATGGCCAAACTGCCACACAGAAAAAAAAACCTGATCCCGGATTCAAAAAATTATTAACTGTTGGTGCTAAAGTGCATTTTCGGCCGCAAAAAAGTTATCACTGTCGGATCGCTTGGGAACTATGGGCTGGCTCAGCTTGTCAGACCAGCTTGTGCGCTATCACTCTCTGTTGCCTGGTACACAAAGTGTGGCGCTCAGGCGAGCCCGAGATCCTGGCCGGCGGGCTTTTTCGTGTATGTGAGACGCGCCAGCGGTCAACGCGGACAGGGACCACGATATGATTGGTGCTCGGTCCCGGTCAGCCATGAGGCAGCGGACGTTTCAGGCAGTCGTGCCCCGCTGGACTACAACGGGCTCCCGCCTGACTTGCGCGGCTTCCGGCTCACATATTTCCGAGACACCTGAAGCGTCATCTTGCGCGGGCGGTGGAGTCAAACCGTGACCGGTCCTGTCACTGTGATATGTGTAGGTGTGTGTCTGTGCGTGTCTGAGTTGTTTGCGTGTTATTTTACGTTCCCATGCCGCGTTTTAATCCACTGACGAGGGGCCGTAATAGCCATGAGCTTTATCGTGGATGGTTTCTAATATATGTCTGAGGCGAGTCTGAGTCTTGTCTGAGGTTACTCGCTAAACAGACCCAGTTCGTTCAAAACCATATTATTTTTAGCTCATTCCTTGATGAAACCAGGAGTAATTGTTGCTCAGTGGGCCATGGCAATATTAGCTGATGTCATCTAAGGTCACCAACACTTTTCTACAGGCATTTTTTACTATTTTCTTACTTTCTTTCTCTCTTCATGCACTACCCTCCACACCTAAACCTTTCTCCCCTTTTGCTCTTTGTTTCCTTCTTTTCTTATTTTTTATTTCTTTTACTTTTGTTTTTTTTTCATTATCTTACTTTTTTTATTCGTGATTTAAACTCCTATATCTTTCTTACTTCCCTCTTATTTGTTATCCAAGGGATCTCTTTATCTTGCTCTAAACAACTTTTCCTTCACTTCTACCCTTTTGATTTTTTTTTTGCCGATAAACTTATGATGGATAGAGATAGAGACTAGCGACCGACACCACTTTGTTTGTGTCGTCGGTATAATGATGGTGCAACCCTGCTTTCTCTGTGGGGAAGCAGGGTTGCATCATCATAGCAAATGGGGATTCCCCACTTGCTGCTTAAAGGAAATAGTTCATCTTCAATATGGGTTTTTAACTTAGATAGCAGTTGTGTAGCCCGTGTTGAAAAACACCTAGCTTCAAGTTTCCTGGACTGAAAAGGCTTTCCCGCCGAATATATTTCATTTTTTTGTCGAAGGAATGTGGGCCATAAACAAAGAATATCAAGAATGTGGGCCATCGGGAGGCTATACTTAATCTTACGCGACTACCCTCGAATCTGATTGGCTGAGCCATTTGATTCTTTCGTTTGACGTTGCAGAGTACGCATATAGTTTTGATAAAATCAATGATGTACGTCCTTCTGTCCTGAACCGGCGCGATGTATGGTTATTTTTGACAATATGAAAAGTTGAAATTGTATTTCAAAATATAATCAAATCGTATTTGAAAAAAAAAAACAATCCAAGGTGAACTATTTCATTTAATTTAGCGCACAGCACATGGCTACAATTGGTGTCGAAGTTGTTAAGCCGCTTTTGGATGATGGACGAATAGAGCGACATCTCATAGTTAAAGAGAGTGTGCCTACTCACATCGGTCACGTGGAGTTGTTGACATTGGTCTATAGATTTGATTAAATTAAGTTTAACCCTTGTTTGAGACTTGGCATAATTAATAGATATAACGATACATGACTTGAGTCTCAAATTCAAAATATTCGAAAAAAAGGTCACTATATTTCGGCAAATATCCATGATAGGTGAAGCCCAGTCTCCTCCTCCGACAAAAATTAACACACAAGAATATCGCGAACGTGTTACATGTTTTACAAGCACTTTGAAGTAGTTATCTTCTGGAAAAATAATGAATAATGCTAATGCCACTATATAATTATATATTATAAATATATATACTATATATATATATATATTCACTGTACACATAATATATAATATATATACACATCTCATCAATTATATGACTATAATATACATCATAAATTCGCAACTAATCAACACAAACACAATACAATTTCTAAAAAACTCCTACATCACTAATAGCTCCTCAGTCGGGAAGACAAGCAATTTCACAAGACTAATCAATGAATGCAATATTGCAATAAAATTAATTTTAAAATACACCGTGCGAATAGATAAAGTACACTCAGAGTAGAGTAGAGGTCCATGTTATGTCAGTGCCAGACTGCTAACTAGCTCAAAAAGTGCCAGCTCGCTACATTTTTGTTCATAACAGGTTTGAGATCTCGAATAAACATTGTTTCCTTTACTTTACGTTCAACATGGCCATGGCACTTACATAACACTTTCCCTTTATCGGAACTTCAGGAAGGACATCATAACCGTTGCTGGGATCGAAAGTGAAGCCCAACAGGGTTGTTGATGTCCCTCCTGAACACGGCGCGGCGGTGGTCAAATAATTATGTAAGAAGTGTTGTGTAAGAAGTGTTATGTAAATGCCATGGCCATGTTGAACGTAAAGTAAAGGAAACAATGTTTATTCGAGATCTCAAACCTGTCATGAACAAAAATGTAAGCGGAGCTTGGCCACTTTTGAGCTCAGTTAGCAGGTTCTGGCACTGACATAACATGGACCCTACTCTACTCTGAGTGTACTTTATCTATTCGCCCGGTGTATTTAAATTAATTTATTGCTACTTGCTTTCATGATAGTCTTGTGAAATTTCTTTCTTTCCGACTGAGCTATGTCTTGTTTCAGATTATTTAGAAATTGTATTGTGTTTGTGTTGATTAGTTGCGATTATATGATGTATTATAATATAGTGTATAGTGTATATATAGTATGATAATAGTATATAGTGCATAGTGTATATATATAGTGTACAGTGAAATATATATCTATATATATATATATATAAATATATAGTGCATTAGCATTATTATTATTTTTCAGAAGATTAACTACTTCAAAGTGGCTTGGAAAAACACTGTAACACGTTTCGGATATCTTGGTGCTGTTAAATTTTTGTCTGGGGAATTGTGCTCAGTCACCTGGATGAAGGTTGTGCCGAAATTAGTGACCCTTCGAATATTTTGAATTTTGAGACTCAAGTCATTTGTATCGTTATATAGATTTGATTGTTCTGAATTTAGCCAGAGTATGTGAAAAAATAACCTTCTCATGTTATATGTTAATTACACTTAAAATCCGTATCAAAAAATGCATTGATATATTTCGACTCGCGCCGTTTTCAAAATGAACATTTTGGCACGAAACAAAAATACAAGCCATGGGTAAATGCGTGCGTCAGTGCGCGAAAATCCTCACATGAATATATGCAATTATGTGCACAATATCTAATACATAATCAACACAACTCGACACGGTTATACGATGCCTTCAATGTATGGGTGTAAGCATGATGTTTCTATATATATATATATATCTTTATACATACGACGGCAAAAAACAAAAACAAAAACAAACAAACAAAAGACATCACTACACAGTTATATACATGATAGTTGATGCATACATAATAAATGGCACTTACGTCATAGTAATCCAGTGCTTACAGTGGAGGGGTGTACGGAGGTGGGTGGAGGAGGGGCCATGATGATGTTTGGGACTTGGGTATTCAAGCGGGGCCGCTGATTACGAATTTCAATGGATTCTGCTATCTTTAGGTCTGCAACATCTGTACATACCCTCTCTATCGAAATTCTGAATGACCTTGATGTTATGCAGCTAGTGGGGTGTATCCGTGTTACGTGGTCTCCAAGTGGGGTGTTGTTAGTTTTATTTTTTGCGTCTCGGAGATGCTCAGTTAAAAACGATCACGCCACCACCGTCTTTTTGACATCACCTAGATAGACAGGCAGGTTTGTCTCACAGGTACAACGTGATTTTGTATACGGCGTTTTTGTGTGTGACTGGACCAGGCAGTCCCGCTTTGCCACGTGTTGCATCTTTTAGCACCAGCCGGACAGGGGGACTTTCGAGGGCTGACCTGATCACGTGGTTGGCAGATAACTGGTCTCCCGCAAGACACACCATAACTCCGAGCTCTGCACCATCCACCCGTCGTGCTGTCTGTCATCATAATCAGAGAATGTATGTGTGCATTTGCTACTTTGTTCTTTGTGGGTCTGATTTCGCGTACATGCTAGGGTGTGCGAGTTGTTGTCACCATACATATGCTATGCTTGTTCTCTTATGAGCCTATTCGGATACCCGTGTGACGGAAAAAGTGCTTCGAAGTAGGCCATGTTCGTCTTGTGGACTGTCTGTCGACCCCAGACGTTTCGCGCGTAAGAAGTGCGAGTATAGCACAGAGCGTTTACATTGCATAGGGTGAGCTGATGTGTAGTGAATGATAATGGGTGCTGCCATGATTGGTTTGATGTATAGCTCAGTACTATACTGAGTTGATTTAGCCATATACCTTATTTCTCTAGATTCTCTCTAGTTGCTGATATATTCCAAATTCGCCAAGATCATGTTGGCAACACAAAATTTTCGATATTCGCCAGAGAGCTTTCGCTACTAGAAGCATTGCCCTTGTATTACAACGCTAGCATATGTCGTTGACGCTGTCCAACAGAAAACAGCTCGTGCGCGCAGAGAGCAGCTGCCGAACAGAGCCTCAATTATTATTTTACATTGTATGAGGTTGTTTATTGTCTTTTTGTGCGCCATTCTTATAACATCTTCTTTACTCTGTTTATAGTGGCGAATGTTTATGAATTTCGCAACAAAACAATGTGCAAAACAGAATATAAGTAAACATTCAACTAAAGGGACTCCAGACGTGAAATTTATCGTATCCAATAATTAAACAAATAGTTTCTTACCGTAATAAAAATATATTTGACTTACCAAAAGTGTAGGCACACTCCCTATAAAGGGACACTGTCCGTTCAAAGTAAAATTTGATATGTTGAAGAACAACCGGATTTGATAAGCACCATGAAGAAGTCGCACCCAGTGGCATAATATCATTGTTCAAAGTTCAGATTTATTCCAGACAATGAGCTTGAGAAGTCCGCCACCACTTCGTACAAAAATCAATTAATTGCAGCCCTTTGTAACTATGCAAAATATCGATATTTCTTGCTTAAGCATTCTACCCAAATGTATCATATCAGAAAACATTTCATGTCTTATTATGCCTGATTAAAGCTCAATAATAGGCATGAAGGAAATATTTGCCCCGATGAAGGGAAGATTTGCCCCGAAGGGTATTTGGACTTTCACGAAGGGTTTTTAACCCGCGCACTGCAGGGGGGGTGATTTCCGCCCCCCCTCAGGTTTTTCAGGAGTAGCGGAAAAACGGCGGCGCCAGCGCCACCAAAATTTTTACAGCCTATTGGCATCAATATACGCACACTTGGAAAAGTTTGACTTGAGTATCCAGGTCAGGTCACAAATCCATGTCAAGTGACTTCAGCTTAAAAAATGTTTGCGTTCGCTAGCCAAAGCCACAAGTCTTTATGAAGTTTTGAAACTGCAGGATTTCATAAGAATATCAGACCATACAATTTCGATATGTCGATTTTCGTATTGACAAAATTCAGGTTCAAATTTCCTGACCTCCCCAATTATAAGTGAATGGGAAATAAATTAAAATGCTTTCCCTTTAGAATTATATGCATTGATCAGGCAATTCTCAAATCATGTTATTTTAGCTCATTCTTAAAAGGATCAAGCCGTGCAATGCTGCCTATGATTTCTACAAGGTCATCTGAGTCATCTGTGTCAACAACAATGATTGCTAATAACTCTTGATATAAAGAGATAGAGACGATTTAGTTGACACAATGTGTTCGTCTCTCTGACGCGTGCCCCATATGCAACATGATCTACCTAGGACCAATTGACCTTGACCTGAGTCAAATATTGAATGACTTACCAGGTCCACGTATATATGTTCAAAGGCGCATCAATGAACAAAACGATGGCGTCAAAATGTTTTTCCCTATCTTTCTCAGGTTGACATGTTATTACGAAAAACGTTGCCTAAAAATATATTTTTGACCTTTCATGACCTCTGAGCCTAAACTATTGATCTGAACAATTGAGACATAACTTGCGATTGCAAATTTCAATAGCTATAGATTACCTCAATAATCAGTTTGCCTCCTAGCTATCATATTTCCGAATAATGGGTCTGCGAAAAGAGTACTAAAAGAGTCCTGAAAACCGAAAATCTGAACTTTGTGACCACGGTGACCTCAATGTGACCGATCAAGAAAAGACTGAATACTTTCGATAGAGCTGCCTAGGAGCTATCCGAATGCGTTTTCCGCTTGTCGCACGTTGCGTAGTTGCAGATCTTCACGGCGGCGGAAATCAACCCCCCCTGCAGTTCGTGTTCGGCGCGAACCCCCTGCAGTGCGCGGGTTAAGTTCCATCTATTGATAAAGTTTTTTCGAACCTAGGTTGTTTGGTATCGGATTGTCTACATTGTTTTAAGGTACTTGCTGTACAGTGTGTCTACAAATACGAAAATGTCTGAACGCGCTGAATTGGCGCTCAATCGCTGCCTTATTATCTATGGTGTGTAAAATCGCATAAACGTTTTATATTATTAAACAAATGAAATTAATGATATTTTTGTATTTGCGGCTGTTTACGTAGCCATTAGGAGAACGATTACAAATAATATTTAGTCCCTTAGACTTGTTTTAGCATGTTTTTGCGATATCATCCGGAAGAGACAGTGTCCCTTTAATCGCATGTATTGATTATTGCCTTTTTAAGTTCAATGCTCTTCCAACAGCTTCTTCGTCGCTCTCATTATTTCTTATTCCTGCTCCTCCTACTTTTATCTCATTTTATTTATGGTAAATCATTCTGCAGTGCCTAGGGTCAGTCGAGCCGCTACGTCTGTTTAACATGTGCACTAATCATTTACAGATGACCCAGAAAATGCCACGCCCGGTCTGACCATGACGGTAGAAAAAAAGGAGGAGATTGTCGGCGCTACCACTTCTTCGTCGCCTGCTGACGGTAAGAAAATATTTCTGGAAAGGTCGAGCAGAGTATTGTTTGTCAAAGCCTCCCCGTCCCTCTTGGATTTTCGTCCGCAAGGTCACACCGCCCAGCGCCGTGATGCCCGCCATCCCGAGCACCATGTCCATTCCCAGCGGTCGGTTCGAGATAACGAGGTCCTCGAGCATCACTCGCCGCTCCGTCCTGACCTCGATGTCCGAACACACAAACCCCCCAAAATGCACTGGCACGCACGCGTTATGTTGTCATCCTCAACCGCCCGGGCGTCCAGCGCCGGCAACAGCCCGATGGCTGAGCGTATGCGTGCAGCCAGTGACCAGCGCGCTACGCACTTGCCCGTCCACTCGAGCTAACCACCGCGGAGTGCTTCCACTGACCCGGAGATGGCGCTCGCGCCGCCTATAGCAGCGTATCCCGCTCTCCCCCGGGGACAGGCAGCGGCGAGGTGTTCCTCCTTGCCGCAGGTCCAGCAGCACCGAGACAGCCGCGGAGTGCAGTTCAGTTGCAGCTGTCGATTACTGACGCGGGCCGCCGCGACAGTCACGGCTGGCTCATTTCCCAGCACACGCTTTGTTCGCGCCAGGAACGCCGTGAGGGGGGGGGGGGGGGGGGGGGGGGGGGTGATTGATCTCTCTGTCCGATGCCCCAGCTCGAGGAACCGCTTTCCGGAAGCTGGCAGCCGTTCACGAACACAGCCGCAGCTGTCGGCTACTGACCCCGCCACACAGACGACATACCGACGAAGGCCTCGCTAGAGTACACGGTCGACCACTTCCCTGGGCTGGAGTCGACGAGTCGCGAAGGCTGTCTGTGCCGCGTATTCGTTCATAGCAAACGCCGATAACAAAGTGTCCTGCACGGCGCTGGCCAAGCACCGGTCCTCTGCAGACAGCTGAGCCCAGACAGCGAACGCACCACCCTTCATGCGCATTGGCAGCACCTCGGCGGGCGACGCGTCGCGATACTCGCACAGCAACGTCGCCTGTGTGTGCCACTCGACTACGTCACTGGTTCCATCGTATGTGTCAATCAAACGAGTTCGAACCTCGCTCCACTCAGCACCTCTTCCGGTCCCCGCGGAATGCCCGCCGCCCCGTACTGTGACATGCAGGGCAATAGAACACTTGGTACTCCAAAGTTTTATTTGGTATATACTAGAAGTTTACCATTTAAAGCCTAAAAAACCTACCATAAAGTGACGCCAACAACCAGATTTAGTATAATATACCAGGATATGACTGCATATTCCTGGATGTAGTCGACAACAGATGGCGCTAATGTTCGTAATTGCAGAGTATAGATGACGCTGTGATCGAATTTGATTTCTGGGACTTCTAGAAAACTTTTGTCGTTCACCAAATATCAATATTTTAACATTTTATATACATATCATAACTCTATACAGGCACGTACGAGAGGGCCCATCCCCGAGCGTTGAAAAGGTCCATTCCCGGGCGTTGAAAGCGCCCAGTAGAACGGATGAAAAGGTCTGCTTCCTCCGTGCTGATGAGGGGCCCAATTGACATGTTCATGGGCCCTTCTGACCCACCCAGGGGCCCTTTCGGTCTAGTCACGGGCCCATCTGACCTGCACATGGTCCCTTTGAACTTGTCAGGGGCCCTTGGTCTGGCATAGGGGCTCTTCAGCCTACTCAGAGGCCCTTTCGACCTGGTAAGGAACTGAGCTGGCTGCTTTTTCGCCCTACTGACATGCTCAGGGGCCCCTCCGATCTGCTCAGGGGCCCCTTCGATCTAACCAGGGGCCTCTATGACCTGCCCTGGGGCCCTCTGTGCTGGCAAGGGGCCCATTCGACGTGTTCAGGGAGCCCTCTGACCCACTCAGGTGCCCTTCCTGCTTGTTGTTGTTGTTGCTGTTGTGTTTCCTCCCGGAACGGCTCATGGCCGCCCGTCAGCCAGCGGCTCCAGATGGCGCATGACGCCGCGGGCCAAGGCCGCCACGATGTCCCCGTCCCGCAGCTGCGTCGGGTCAACGTAGATTGTGCCGAGCAGTCGGAGGCGTACGCCGGCTAGGTTCGGGCACCGGAGCAGCACATGCTCCGGTGTGTCCACTTCCTCGCGGCACACTTCGCAGATTGCCGCCGGACATCTCTTATTCGGACACCCCGGACACGCCGGCGCCGGGAGACGGCCGATGCGGTGGAGATACTGGCGCTACCGGCCCCAATATCCAGCACGCAGCTGATGTGTGCTCGCGGCGCACATGGTGTGCACGGCAAGATCACTGCCACCAGACGACCCGCTGCGCCAGATTGCAGAACAGGACCCACCCCGACGCCTCCCTCGACCACGGTGCGCTGCTCGCACCGGACCCGCGTCTCTCCGAGTAATCCCGCGTTCCCGTCGAAGAGCGCCTCACGTGCAATCCCCCCGCTGAACAGCCAGACTGCATCACAGGAGACAGGGATCTGCGGCCCGGGCTGGTCGTGACGTCCGGACGACAGGCGCCGAAGAAGAGACCGCAGGCTCACCTGGCCACCCTGCCCACCGACGCCACCTGGATATGGAGCGACGGCTCGGCGGATGGAGGGGTGTCGAACGGAGGAAGAGGAGCGCTATTGACCCTCAGGTCTGGGGAGCGCCGGGAGGTTAGGGTCGCCGCCGGGGGCCTGTGCTTCAGTACTCGGGTCGAGCTGGTGGCTATGAGAGCGGCGCTAGATGAGGTGAGCGTGCTAGCGGGCGACCAAGCTGCAGGCCCGGTGGTGCTCTGTACGGACTCCCAGGTGGCCTTGGCGACACTGGCCAGCGGAGCGGGGTCCCAGAAGACACCCATGGGAGCCGCGATCTGGACTCTCCTCCTGAACCTCTCCGCAAGAGGACAAGAAGTGACGCTACAGTGGGTCCCTGCACACTGTGGAATACCGGGAAACGAGTCGGCGGACGTGCTGGCCAGGGAGGCTGCCAGCCTCCCGCAGGGAATACCACTAGACGCCCGCACCATCACCAAGGCCGTGGCCCGTGTTGGCACCAGGGCCTGGCGGCGGACCTGTCCGGATAGCCTCTTCCGGCAAATCTGGAGGGACCGGATGCCGAGCCCGGTCCCCGGCGAAGACCGGGAGCGGCCGTGGACGTGTGCTTTTCATGCAAGTTTCAATGTAAAATCATCACAACAGCTACTAATATCGTCGCCAGCCTTGGTTTAAGGCCAATGTATACAACTTTCAAGGCAGCTGTATCAAGCTGGGCACTAAATCAACGCCACAAATCCTTGCGTAGTTTTGGGCAGAATATCAAGGACTTGGAAAATTATTTGGTGTATGTTACGCCCTTTTATGAAACGCAAACGGCATCACTTAGGAGCAATTCGATGTGTGTACGTAAATGAAGCGGCGTAGTTTCGATGGCGTAGCTTACGCCGTTTTTTTCTTTATGAAACTGAATCGGCGTAGGTTACGCCAAAATCGGCGTCAATTACGTAAGTCCGTAAGTTATGCCGCTTTATGAAACGAGGCCCTGGTCACTTGAACTAAGGCGTCACTGTCATCGCTTCCACCTACTGATGTGGTGCTCAATGTACAGATATTACATTCTTTGCAAGCGTTACTCTTCAAAAAGAAACTAAGAGCCTTTTATTTACTGTATTGTTTCATTGTCTTTCCATACTGTTCGTGGCGTAGATAATGGCGCATCAAAGACAATAAATAACCACATACGAACAATGTAAAATAATTATCAATGCTCTGTTCGGCAGCTGCTATCAGCGCGCACGATCTGTTTTATATTGGCCAGCGTTAACGATATATGCTAGCGTTGTAACTTGTAATATTAAAGCAATGCTTTTAGTAGCGACAGCTCTGGCGAATATCGATAATTGTTGTGTTCCAACATGATCTTGGCGAATTTGGAATATCTCAGCAACTAAAGTGAATCCGGAGAAATGAGGTATATGGCTAAATTCAGAAAAGTCTCTTCTATAGACCAGTGTCAACAACTTCTTATTACCGATGTAAGTAGACACACTCCCTTTAAATACAAATGTACGGTAAATCGATATATGGTTCTAACATTTTACAAATTATGTGAATCATTTTTTGCATGTGCGATATGCATAAATTTAGTTTGTCCTTTTTATTCTTGTCATGTTTACCGCTTTCACGTAATCAGCAAATAACTCATTGACAGAATCTGCTCATTGCTGCCTTTTTGGATCACGCAGCGAACTCCCATTTTCCAGGTGGAGGCATGCTTCGCTGTGTCCATTGCAAATACCCATGTCTGGGACAGGGTGGTCTGGAAAAACACTTGAAGCAGCGTCACAGCCACATCGGCAGGGACGGGAGACACAAGTGTGAGTGGTGCGAGTACTCCACAGATCATATGACTCACATGAGAAAACATCGCTTTATACACACGGGAGAGCGGCCGTACCGCTGTGACGACTGCAGCAAGACTTTTACTCAGCGGCGTCATCTGACGCTTCATCTGACGCGTCATCGTCTTGCACACATCGGTCAGAGGCCGTACGGATGTGACGTCTGCAGCAAGGCGTTTGTTACACGGGGAAACCTCACTGCGCACATGCTGACTCACACGGGGGAGCGGCCCTATGGCTGCTCCTCCTGCAGGGCCCGGTTCACTACACCGTCGCACCTCGCCAGACACATTATGAGTCACACGGGGGAGCGGCCCTACGGTTGCTCCTCCTGCCCGGCCCGGTTCGCTACACGGTCAACCCTCACCACACACATTTGGAGTCACACGGGGGAACAGCCGTACGGCTGCTCCTCCTGCACGGCCCGGTTCGTTAGACGGTTAGACCTTACCACACACATTTGGACTCACACGGGGGAGCGGCCGTTCGGCTGCTCCTCCTGTCCGGCCCGGTTCGTTAGACGGTCGCACCTCACCAGACACATGCAGACTCACACGGGGGAGCGGCCGTTCGGCTGCTCCTCCTGTCCGGCCCGGTTCGTTACACGGTCGCACCTCACCAGACACATGCTGACTCACACGGGGGAGCGGCCGTACGGCTGCTCCTCCTGCCCGGCCCGGTTCACTACACGGTCGCACCTCACCAAACACATGCCGACTCACACGGGGGAGCGGCCGTACGGCTGCTCCTCCTGCCCGGCCCGGTTCCTTAGACGGTCGGACCTCACCAGACACAAGCGGGCTCACACGGGGAGCGGCCGTTCGGTTACTCCTCCTGCCCGGCCCGATTCTCGTATCAGTCGGCCATAAAGCAGTAAGTCATCTGCCACCACACACACGACTACAAACACAGGTGTGACCGGTGTGGTAAAGGCTTTATGACTCCCATCATACTTCAGAAGCATGCATTAAAGTGCTCAGCTGTCAACTGATAACTTAATAATGTTTTACGGATTGGCGTATTCAGACACTGGCGGTAGTAGGTGTTTATTGCCTGCTGTAGCATGACATTATGTAATGTTGATTTTGATGCGTTCAACTGTTTGGTCACCAGGTCGGTCAAATAGCTGTCAAAGCTTAGTGACTGGTATGTATTGATCTACTATTGTGACGCCAGACTGTACGATCAACCTAGCCCCATGTATGTAGTACTGTGGACGCGTGATTAAGAGTGAACTTTCGATGAATTGTTGTTGCTGTTTGAAAATACATGTTAAGCTGGTGAACGCCATTTTTTCAACTCCAATATGGTACTACGTAAAATGATAAACATTGCCAAGGTACAATACTAATGTTAGGTTCTTCCTCGTCCCTCTCCGATCACTCCAACAGGCGAACGACGTTGCAGACACTGTATTGCAGTCAGGCTACAACAGCACACGAACAGACACTAGCAGCGTCCTACCACTGTCCGCTTGGCCCGTCTGCCGCACCCCGCCCGGCCGGCCGCGCCTGACCCCTGTCCGCCCACCGCCGTCACGTGCACGGGCGGACACAGGCCGTTCCAGCGCCGGTCGCCCAATAAAACAGAGGCGCACTCGCACTCACTAAGGGTAGGCCCCCAAACCACTCTTCCCCCTTTACTAGGTCGAACGGCTACCGGGCCGCAGCCACTCCGGCAGTCGATGGCTACCTGGCGTATCCCTCCGTCGAGAGGTGGACGCCATCGGCCTCGAAGAAGGTCCCGGCCGTAGGGTAGGGTAGGCGCCCCAACACTCTTCCCCCTTTACAGGTCGACGGCTACCGGCGCAGCCCTCCGTCAGTCGATGGCTCCTGGGGTAATCCCCTCCGTCGAGAGGTGGACGCCATCGCTCGAAAGAAGGTCCCGGCCGCCCTGGGCCGTCAGCAGGGTACTGCTCTCTGGCGACGCGCGGCCGCCATCCGCTCAGCACACTCGCGGCCCGATCGAGATAAAATTCAGCCGCGCGCACCGCGCGTTCCACGCCGCCATGGTGGTCGTATAGCTGCCATGTCAGCCGTTCTTCCCACTCCGGCTGCTTCCCCTCGGTGCGTCCCGCGCCCGGCCTCGGGTGTCGGCCCGACGACAACCATTCCCGACACCAGCCGGCCCATGTTCTTCACCGCCCCGTGGATGGCGTCCCAGGCTGCGGTCTCCAACGCAGCCGGCCTGCTTCTCCGGGGATATATATCGTTCCCCCCCCCCAACCAAAACGCAATAGCCCGGGGAACACCGCCTGCGGCCTCGACTCTCTTGGTCCAGTCCTGGGTCACGGTCGGGAGGGAGGATAGACACCCCGCCCAAGTCTTATCATGTAGGACCCACGTTTCCACTCGCCAATCACCTGCCGATTCAGCGAACTCCGCACGCCGGACCATCGAGTCTCCGATGACCAGCGCATGCGGTCGTCCCAGGTCAACCGGCCTCCGCCACCTAAGGGTCTGCCACTCATCGCGCTGTTCAGCCAGCCCCTCGCAACAGGGGCGCCAACAAGACCGCCAGGTCCGCCCGCCGGCGACACCATGGCCTCCTTCTCCTCCACCAACGGCTCCTGCCAACCACCGTGCCGCGGCATCCTCAACGGGTGCGCCGGCAAAACGCTCAGCAACGCCCGTGGCGGCAGCCAGACCTCCTCCTCCACCGTCCCATCAATTCCTCCGACTCCTGTTCCAGCACAACTCGTCGTCCTCCAATTCTTGCTCCGGTGGTCAGCCTCAGGGTGGCAATCCTCCAGAAAGTTCGCCCAAGATCTGGCGGAGGACATCGCCCTGGTCCACGTCCTCCAGCAGGACCTCGAGTCATGGTCTGGAATCAAACTAACAAAACACTTAAGCATATATACATATGTACACACGGCCACAGAACAAGGCGCGGTCATGTACCAGAATGCTCAGTCTGGGAGCCAGCTTGATACGATACGACGGGTCGATACACGACCGGACCGTGTAATGTATGGTGTGGCGTCAGGATCGGGGACATTTGGCAGGTTCCGTACCTCTGGTTCTGGATCTGCTTCCTCGTGGGTAGGGACCATGCACGGGGATAGCCACATCAACGGTATTGATGCTATTTTACGACTCTGTTCGTCACTGTGTGACGTCATCGGTACATTTGTGACAGGGTCGTTCTCTGGCGCACCGCCAGCACCTGCCCGTCTATCCCCTGACTCTGGACGTCGCACACACCTATCTGCTACCTCTGTCATCGACAGTATCCAGTTCCTCGCGGCTCATTTTTTCACGGGTTTCAAGTGTGTGAGTGGAGAAACTTGATACGGCCCTTTGCGGTCACATACTTAATAGTACCTCCCTGCCAGCTGGACCGATCTTACGAAATCGCGCAGTCCGTGTACGGGAGACTAGTTTTCGGTTTAGCCAGCCGACGGAACCCTGAATCCGCTCCACACCCTGCCCCGTTTCATACTTAACCGCGGATAGCTTTGGTTGTAGCGATCTGCTGCGCTCTGCCGCTCGGTGGTGTCCCTTGCACTAGCCATTTCATTTTAGGACAATTTCTAGAACAGTAACTTGACTGGAATCATTATTGGTTCATTAGAAGCTATTGGTGCATTTTGAGCGAAATTTATCATGATCTCGTTTAGCGCCGAGCCTTTAAACTTTTTCAGTTTCATGATGCGTCTAAGGATTGTATATCTCTATACTTAAAGATTATCTCAGCCATTTGTAGTATAGACTAAGACTACGCTGATTCTGGAATAACGGAAAAATCCTAAATATACATAGCAATTTCAGAAATATCTGAAGAATTTCCCCGAAATTGTGTAAAAAGCACGCGTGAACAGGTGACCCGTAGAAAACAATTTTAATGTTGGGGATAGAGGATCCAATTACACTCAAACCTATTATACAGCCAAATGAAGTCTCGTTCCACGGCAGAAATGTTGTGTATGCCAACGTCTTTGCTACAAAGTTCAATGCATTCAGAGACGCAGTTTACGATCCTCATTTTCTCAGCGAAAAATCGTGGTCCGAATGACCAGTGGTTGATAGAAATAGAAAACATGCATGATCACCAGCATTGATTCTTATACGGAAGCTATTCGAACACCGCTTCCACTTCGTCGTCTCACCCTAACAGTCTAAACAATTTTGCCAGTCAGTGATAGGACACGCTGAAGGACCCACTCCCCTTATATTATACAAATTCCTATCACTGAGCTTCTTACGCTCCGCAGACACACTGTGTACAGCCAACGACCTATGCAATCAATAAAGTATCTGTACACATAATACCTGTAAAATATATACACATTGCACCTCGATCCTACAACAAAAGCCGCGGTCAGGCTCATCAGCAAAAAGTTGTCAACGCCAAAACGACAGCTGCGATGTAATTAATAATAAATCAGGTACAGTGGGCCCGTGCGATTAAGCCCCACACTAACAGAATGCTGATCAGAATTACTGACTGTATCAGGCTGGTGTCCGGCTTCCACGGCCCCTCTCCATCAGTGTTGGAATTTTGGTTCTGGCTCTTGGATTGTAGCATAAAATTTTGGCGTAGCTGTAGAGTACATTTGCAAAAATAGCACAAAATTACATTTTTTCGCTCCTCATGCATGTGATGACCGGGGGGGGGGGGGTGTGGTCGGGTCCTCGCCGTCAGCACTCGTTATTTTTTTTCTAGTACAAAACAAGTCGTGTTAAGTTAACCGGGGGGGGGGGGTCGAATCGGATTTTTAACACTTTATGTAGTGTAATTTTTGCTCAGGGATATTGTGATGACGCCCCTTGGCAACGTCCCAAGGTGACAGGGTCCTGGTATTGTTTTGAAACCAGCTTGAAGAGCAGAAAATTCGGACTAATATACGACGTAATCGGCTTGAACAAGACTAGCACATACATATAATGTTCAAAGGAACGTTACTTTTCTAACGTTTTTTAATCTCCTTTTGCATGAAGCCTATATGATCCATCACGATCCAACCCAGGACAGCAGTTGCAGCCATCATGAACGACATCCAAGAACGTGTTTTTTATATTTTTCAGTTATCATTTTAGCACACAACAACTTTTACCTGAACTGCTGCAGAACATTTCCTTTCGTCTGCATTTTGTTCACAAATACATGTTCATTATATCGCGGCATTTATTTGTATTTACACATAAGCGGTGACCGTTGGTGGTGGGGTATGTCGGCAAGATTCACACCTGGCCTGGGTGCAAAGCCAGGATACATCTTCTGGCAACGCACCCGGGATGCCGCAGAGCCAGCAGTGACCCAGTAGACCACTGCCATTAAGTTTTGACCTCGCACTCAGACCATACCCCTAGCCTTCATCTGCGTCAGGATCGTTGAGACCATCTGAGCTGGACTCTTGTGGGCACCTTCACACCAACCCCTTCAAGTGCCTTGATCTTGTCCTAAGCTCCACCCTTGTGTTTCTGTCAACGCCATTCCGTTTCGTGGCAGCAGCCCTGCATTCGGGGTAGTAAGCTTCGGTAGGAATGGAAATTGATGAAAAAGGAGGAAGGATACTAGATAAGGAACCAATCTTACCAACCCGCTTTTATTTGTAAGCACGCATCCCTCGACAAACAGCTGACTGCATGCCCGCTCAATGATCAAATATGCTCTTGATGGCGTACATTGGGACATAGATGATAGACTGGCATTGGAGTAGTATTTAGATACTTATTAGATGTTATGTATAGCTGACGCGCTATATTTCATTATATATTTCTTTCATCCTAAACTGTATTTGTATCACTCGCTCGCGAAAATGAGGGAAAACGAAAAATCCGTGATTTTCAATCATTCTGGAATTAATCTGTAATCAAACAATGTGTACAGTTGTTAAAGTTTTCCGAAACTCACTACCGGTTTGTATTACCGCCATTCCTCGAGTGGGGCATGCCGTACTTAGGCATTGACGGCACTTGGTAAGACTGTGGTAAAATTGTGCCAAGGCTGGCTATCACGGACAGGTGACCAAGGTAGTCTGTATTATGATGAGGCAGTCAAAATACAACATGTGCTTAATGATTTAGAGACCGCAAACGGCGGCTCTCTGGGTCTGGCGTCGATTTGTGATACTCTTCGAACGGAGATTCACTATAAGGATATCACCTATCGGTGGCTGTAGTCCGGACCGTTGGAGTGATGTCACAGCAGGAGAGGAGTGGAGACCGGCTAGACGCAATCAGCTGCTAGATTCCAACCCGTTCTCATAGCTCCGCAGCGGCTGCTCCATCGTTCAGCAGCAGACTGGGTGTCTGAACACGTCGGTACTTGACATCTCCTGTAAACACATAGTCGAAATGGTCAAAATCGATGATAAAGGAGGAGGGAGACGAGACAAGGCTGGCTATCACGGACAGGTGACCAAGGTAGTCTGTATCATGAGGAGGCAGTCAATATACATGTGCTACATAATTAGGCGACATCTAACGGATAACCTTTGATGATGATTTGGGTTTAAGGGCGGGTTAAAGTTATGTGGCGCCCATTCTTACGGACAATCACAGTCAAAGAAGAGCGACGGGTCAGACTCACTCTGCATTATGAAAAAGAAACGCAAAGAAATGTAGCGCGGCCGCAGACGTTCTGAATAACTTTGTGTCGTCCCCAAAACTTACCAAGAAGGTTTAGTCCGTTCCAGCCAAACCGCCGTTAAACTCGCACTACCATGTGGGTAGCTCCTCTTGCAGGGGAGTGGCAGCAGGCACATGACTGGCTCATGGTAACGGAGGACAAATTATGCAGGCATAGGACAGGCTCATCATGGCAACGGAGGACAAATGGTGAACAGAACAACACTATGGCGGTTCTAATTTAACCTTCTCGACATTACCCATGAACCGAAGAACCAGGAGCATGGGCGGCGCCACCGCGGGGGCAGCGGGGGCAGCTTGCCCCCGCTGTGGAGAAGCAGCGGGGGCAAAACTATGTTTTGCCCCCGCTGTAATTCGGTTACTGGTGAAGGATGTTAGTCGTTGAAAATAGTAACAATATCGGCAAAATATAGTTTTCAACTCAGGGGCGAAGCAAAAATAAACTTAACGCTAACCATAACAAGGCGTACGTGGGAAAAATGTGCATTTTTTAGTTTTTGATGAACAAGCTTCAGGATTTAATTGCCCTCACCCTGTGGTGTCATTGAACCCACTGAGGTTTTTCCGAATAGCGAAAAAAAATGGCGGTGTGCAGCGCCAACAAATTTTGTAGAGCTGTTTGAACAATAATTGCAGACACTTTGTCGAAATTTGACTTCAGGTCCTCTCATGTTACGTAACCAGGTCACGTCAAGTGACCTTGCCATCCTAAATGTTTGTGATCGTGTCAAAGCCACAGTTTTGTCTGAGCTATTTGAAACTTGCAGGACTGCATAAAACATATAAATGTCGACATTTTTTGGCATTGTTGACCTAAGGTCAGGTCAATTTCCTGACCTGCCCATTATCAGTGAACGGTAAAATAAACAAATGCTTCCTTTTCAGACAATATGCATTGGCTCAGGCTGATTCATTCATTTATAAATATGTTATTTTAGCTCATTCTGGATGACCAAGGAGCAATTGTTGCTCAGTGATCTTTACAAGGTCATTTGAGGTCATCTGAGGACCTAAGGTCATCATTAATGATTTGAAAATTATTGATATAATAAAGATAGAAACAAGCGGGTGACACCAATGTGTATGTTTCGTCTTGCCGGGTCACCTCATATGCAGCATGACCTACCTGGGTCACCAAATGACCCTGAGGGCAAATTTGTAAATTAGTCTAACCAGGTCAACATATATATTTTTCAAAGCGCCTGGAACAGACAAATACAAAAACAAAAATGGTGTTAAAATTATGCTCTACCAGTTTTTATATTAAAATATATGCGGAAAACAAGTTTTACCAAAATTGCCTTTTGACCTTGATGACCACTGGAGCCTTAACTATTGTTCATAGCTAATTTGTATGATCATGAAGTGCGATTTGCATTTTCATGAGTTTCAATTTCGTCTTTCGTCCTAGATAGTATTAGATCCGCGATAATTTGTGGTTGTACGAAGCAAAGTTCTAAAACTGGAAAATTTTACCTTTCAGGACCTCTGGCGACCTCAATATTGACCTTAGATAATACAAATTATACATCTTCAAATTTCCATGTCGAGAGCATTCGAACATTTTTTTCTGCGTCTTTCTATCCCTTTTAGTTTTCGAGTTATTTTGTCCTTCGGAAAGCATATATGTCCTGTCCTACGGGCAGGGCATATTTCCTTTATGCCAATTTAAATCAAGCATAACAAGACATGACATAATTTCTGACATAAGTTTCTGTAGAATGCTTAATAAAAAATATAGTTCTGGAATGATAGATAGGAAAAATATAAAAAATATAGTCTGAATGTTAATGATTATAGGGACACTGCCACTTAACCGCGCCGGGCCGGGGGGGGGGGTTTAGACACCCCCCCTCATGTTTTCCTGATATCAGAAACGGCGGGCGTAGGCCCGCCAAATTTTCAGTACCGGTTCGATATATCTTTTTGTACAGCTTTCAAAAAAAGTTTTGGCAATAGGTCATGTCAGGTCAGGTCACCAGGCTAGTCAAGTAACCCCCTCCGAAAAAGATTTGCGTTCACCCAAAGCCACAGTGTTAGCAGATGAGTTCGTACTTTACAGGGTTTCATAAGAGCATGGACTATCTAAGTTTGTATATCTCAGCATTTTCGATATCGGTGACCTACGTCAGGTCCATTTTCCTGACCTCCCTTATAAGTGAATGGAAAATAAACAGATGACTTCTTATTTGCAAGATATGCATTGGGATCAGGCTGATTATTTCAGAATCATGTTTTTTTAGCTCATTCTGAATGACTAGGTGGATTGTTTCTAAAAGGATCTCTCAAGGTCATCTGAAGTCATCTGAGGTTCATCAGCAATGATTTGTATAACGTTCTGAATATAATGAAGATAGAGACGAGCGGATGACACCACTGTATTTGTATCGTCTGTCCCGCGTCGCCCCATATGGCAACTGACCTATCTGGAGTCACCAAATGACCTTGGACCTGAGGTCAAATTTTGGGAAGTTGACCTTACGAGGTCATATGTGGTATGTTCCAAAGCGTCTTGACGAGAGAAACACGAATAGGTTAAAATAAATTTATGATGTTCATTTTTAGAATAAAATTTGCTATTCAGAAAACATATTTTTTACCAAAACTGCATTTTTGCATTGATGTACTCTGGAGCCTAACTATTGATCTGAGCTTCAAATTTGAGACATAGGTGCGATTGCCAATTCAAATATCTATCTAATGTTCTTATATTGTTTACTCCTAGCTATCATAGTTTCCGAGATATTTGGGGATATCTGGAGCTCATGTAAACCTAAATCTGCGAAATTTGAGAATATTTGACCTTTGATTGACCTCTGGTGACTCTAAATATTGACCTGAGAAAAATTTTTCACCGAAATAGTTTCCAAATCCCTTTTGACGCAGCCTCGAACGGTACTTTTGTTTATGTATAGTTCCCATAGGAGCGAGTTAGAAGGGGGGTGTCGAAACCACCCCCGCCCGAGGGGAGGTGGCGCCGCGCACCGGCCCGGCGCGCGCGTTAAACCGCGCCCAGGCCGTGGGACTAGGGGGCGTGTTTAGACACCCCCCCCTCAGGTTAATTTCCTGGATATCGGGAAACGGCGGCGCGGGCGCCGCAAATTTTCAGTACCTGTTCGATACATCTTTTGTACAGCTTTCAAAAAAGTTTTGGCAATAGGTATGTCAGGTCAGGTCACCAGGCTAGGTCAAGTGACCCCACCTCCGAAAAGTTTTGCGGTTCCACAACGCCACAGTTTTTAGCAGATGTGGTTTCGTACTTACAGTTTCATAAAGGCATGGACTAATCTAAAGTTTGTATATTGCTCAGATTTCGATATCGGTGCCTAAGGTCAGGTCAATTTTCCTGACCTCCCCTTATAAGTTGAATGGGAATATAAACAGATGCTTCTTATTCTGCACGTATGCATTGGATTCAGGCTGATTATTCAGAATCATGTTTTTTTAGCTCATTCGAATGCCTAGGTGCGATTGTTTCTAAAAGATTCTCTACAAGCTATCTGAAGGTCATCTGAGCATTCAGCAATGATTTGCTAATAAACTTCTGATATAATTGAAGATAGGACGAGCGGATGACACCACTGTATTTGTAATCGTCGGTCCGCGTCCGCCCCATATGCAACATGACCTATCTGGTCACCAAATGTACCTTGACCTGAGGTCAAATTTTGAAGTTGCCTTACGAGGTCATCATGTATATGTTCCAAAGCGTCTCTGACGAGAGGAACACGATAGTGTTAAAATCATTTAATGTGGTCATTTTTAATAAATGCTATTCAGGAAAACATATTTTACCCAACAAACTGCATTTTTTGACATTTTTGATGACCTCTGCGAGCTAAACTATTTGATCTGAGCTCAATTTGAGGAAATAGGTGCGATTGGCAAAATTCAATATCTATCTAATGCTTCTTTACTTGTTACTCCTAGCCTATCTAGTTTCCGAGATTATTTGGGGATATCTGGAGCATGTCCTAAATCTGAAAATTTGAGAATATTGACCTTTGATGACTCTGGTACTCTAAATTGACTGAGAAAATTTTCACGAAATAGTTTCAAATCCTTTGAGCGAGGCCCTCGAAACGGGTACTTGGTTTATGTATAGTCCCATAGGAGCGAGTTAAAGGGGGTGTCGAAACACCCCCCCGGCGAGAGAAGGTGGCGCGAGCACCGGCCCGGCGCGGCGTTAACCTATATTTCAGTTGAGATAGCTATTTTCCGTGCTAGGCATAGAAATTATGTTTAGTATAAGTTAAAACAACCACAGAGGTCGAATCACAAATAAATTTGAGTTTAATTTTGACATCTGTAATATCCCCAGTCCCCAGTGTATTTGAACGGGTACCCTCATCCGATGACGTCGATGACGGCGACCGCCTCCTTTGTGAGCCCCCGGCGAGGCACGGGACCCAGAATGATCATCTTCGTGTCCGGGCAGCATTCGAGGGCTTTGATGAAGTCGGTTATGGCATCAATGCACTTTGTAACCTTATCATCAACGTTATCCCACAGGCGCTCCTCCGTTTTACTGTCAAATGATAACGCAGGTGTCCGAAGGCCAGCTCAGAGGCGACAGAAACGCCTCGTAGAGCAAAAGGGCTAACAAGTCAGCGCGTTTCCACCGAAACTAGAGACCACGAATCCGAGTTTGTGACCGTCGGAGACGATGGTGTTAGCCCTCGTCTGTAAAGTACATCGCCTGGTCACGCACCCAGGCCAGGGCGGGTGTGCAGTGCACTGTGCACCGCACCTATCTCATAGCCGAGCTCCATATGGCCGACGGTGACCACAGCGGGTGGGGGAAAGAGAGGCTAACCGCCACGCGTGCGAGTCCCCGCAAACGCAATGCAGTGGTTTTGAGTGAGTGACGGTGGGCCGCCACTACGGGCCCCACGTACACTTCCTCCGCGCCATCCATTGCCGCGCCATCTGCTGCCTCCGCCTCGCTCATATTTCTTGCTGTGAATATTTGTTATATTTGCTCATATTTATACAAAACTAACGTTAATTATTTCAATTTTCTGTTGATTCGTCGTTTAGCGAGTAGAAACGACAAAGTGAAACCTTCTTAGGTGTGTTGCTTATCTACTAGTGCCACGGAGACGAATGGAAACCAAAAGAGATTGTACAGACCAGTACACAGGGTGGAAGAGTACAGAGAACAGTCCAAGGTGTGGTACAGACGACGTCGACGATGCAGAGCATAGACCCGAGTTTGTTTATTGGGGTAATGACGAGCACGTGCGACGAGCATGGCTGTGAGCAGTGGAAGACCGGAACAGAACTGGGCGTGGCGCGACATAACTTGCGCGTAACGTAAGGAAGTGACGCAGAATAAAACATATTGTGAAAGAGATGAACTGCGCTAAATTAGTGGCAATGTTGATACATGTTGGTGGCGCTACCTAATCGTCCAACATTCTCTATTAATGTTAATTGTCCTATTTCGGTATTATATATATGTAGTGTCTTATTTGTGAAGTGACATCTTAGTTAAAGGGATTATACGGGTTTTTCCCAGAATAATTGAGTTACATAGTAAAACGTACTTATAAAAGTGGGTAAAGGCCCACGGTTTACCTCACATTTTTTCTGGAAATGCATCTTCTTTACCGTAAGGCGTTTCAAGTGCTCGTGATGCCACCGAGTACTTTTTGGCAGACTGCTGAGGGTATAGACAGCGTCTCTACTTACGCCCGGGCCTAAGCGCCGCCCAAGATAGAGAATATTAAAAGTGGTGGACAGTAAATCCCGATCAGTACCCGTTATCAGATTACAGAGTCTTGAAAATGTCAAAGTTTAAACGCTGATAATTGCTGAAATAATGGATTAATGCGCAACGAGGTCATCTCATATGTCTTAATCCGTGTTTAAAAGCACATACAACTGCAAAAGAGTGCATTTCCTTTCAGGACGGAAACTCGTATAATCCCTTTAAGTTAGTTAAGTAACCAATCAAGTTAAGTCCGCCCTGTATTTCAGTTGGAGAGTCAGTGTTCTGAAATATTTTTTGAATACATGCAGAGAGGTAACAAAACAGTTCCAAAATCTGGTGAAGAGGTAACAAAAATAAAAATAACTAAATATATCTTAATTTCAATCTCTTACCAGTAGCTACAATAACAAGTGATTATCTAGATGGTGAAACTCATCAAGAATGTAAGTAAGGGATACATCGGCGGATCTAGGATGTATTTTTTGGCACCATTTGGGGGGCATCACCCCGAAAAAAATTGATCAAAATAAAAAATCGACAGATTTTGCTCCATTATGCATTGCTAGACGTTTTAGGCCCGAGGGTAAACTTTCCTTTGTAAAAGTTGCATAGATCTCCTTCTAGATCAAGAAGTGTGTAAATTTGTGCCAATTTAAGGCGGTTTGGGGGGAATTTGCCCCTGATACCCCCTGGATCCGCCAGTGATTGTATGTGCCATAAGTTTATATCATTATTCCATGAGTTGATATAATTAAATAGTTTGTAATGTTAACATAACCACACAGCAACTAGTTTCCCTGTTTATATTTTAATTTGGAAACAGATTTCACAGTGAATAGAACCAAAAATGTACACTATTCAGCAAGCATAAATAATCCATTTTACAGTTGTGCTCCTAATCCTATATTATAAAAGGAGATTCGTCTACAATCTTAAACACTGAGCAATTGTCGACGGCTTAACCACTATTTGGAGCTTAAATCTGTCCGAGCTTAAACACTAGCCAATGGTCCTGTCGCTTAAACACTAGCCACGGTAACCTCTGAAAGAACTCTGCGCCGGTCCACTTGGCGCCGCAAACGTGAGCACGTCGGCGCGTCGTACGCGAGACACAATTCGATAAAGAGGAGCTCTGTCGCATGACCAAGCGTTTGTTCCCATCGCCGTCGGTTGCGTCGTTTGCGCGTGGCGAAACGTTGAAAAACGGGCGATTCCTCCATTGGGAATACACTATTTTTCGTAAAAAATAATTCACGAAAATAACCAATAACGGCGTCGCAATACCAGACCGATATCTCGACAACCATGGGTCCTACGGACTTGGGACAAACACTAATGCGTGCAGAATCGATAGGCCTACAGTATTCAATAAAACACTATTTCACTGGATCCAGCATTATTTGTTAAGTGACGGGTTGTGCTCTAGCAAAAATCCATCATGTAAATAATTAGGGGAAAACTACTGTAATCACAGATATATAACAGCAGACTTGTCATGCTATCATGATGCAAGCAATGCAGAATCACTAAAACATTGTGCATCTGTATTATCTGCACTCTAGTTGGATACCATGAAAAGTCTGAGGTTAGGATGTGTCCGAACATTTGGCTTAAATGTTAAAGCATGATTATAAGCATGATTCACAAATGTCCTTCTTTACCCATACATTATTGACACGTGGAAATGTGTTAATTGATACATTTGACAATATAGGTATTGGTATGGCTTTTAGAAGCAAACATAATCTTGAAGATTAAGCATGTAACCATAAGAAAACATTCTGCACCAAATTGTCACCAACAAATTGCTAAATGTTTGCACTATTTTGAACTATTTTTATGAGATGTAAGTCAATATATCTGGATGTACCTGGAATATCACAAACATTCTTCCGAAATAGCTATAAATCACTTTGGAGAGGCATATTCAACATTCTGACCCCATACATTAGGTACAATGTTTGGTCTGGTTTGCCAAAGCTGAGTGGTAGTCAGCTTATCTCAACATATTTAATTATGGAAAGAAAAACAAGATGAAGAACAACATATAAATGCAACAGTCGTGTTCTCCACAGACCATACAAGATCATGCCACATTTTTGTGCAGATCTGGTCGCTAATCAACGAGAAATAAAACATGTGAGAAACATGTCGATAGTTACCTCTTTCCTACCTCCTCCCCTCCCAAGTGATAGTCGGGGCCCCAGCAGCCAACAGGTAAACAAAGCTGTAAATTTATGAATTATGTTTTGACGTGAAATGTAGGTTGGTATGAAGGTATCTGAACAAACGTAAGGTATAAAATGTCATAACATTACCTACAGTGTACGCAGATAATGAAACCCTAATATTGCACAATGCCAAATCGAATGGCAAAGAGGGAAGAGAAGGGGAGGTAACTATTTTAAATAAAGATGTATTTTTGGGAGGTAAATTTTTTGGTAAATTAATGTAGATTTGCATGTAATTCTCCCAATTTTAGAATACTGTGAAGAGTGCTGTAATTCTGACGTATTTTGGTAGTGGCAGCCCAAGTTAGAGTCGCCTAGGTGCTTGCTATTTGCTCATGACTGGGATGGCCTGCGGCCAGTGGCAGCGGTCACACTCAAGGCCAGGCGACATCAGTGAGGAAGGAGGACCGAATCCAATGTCGGGCACTAAATACTTTTTCTCTAAATTCTGCCGGCTAACAGGAGTTGCGCGATACCAGTTGGGCAAGCTATGGGAGGCGATAAAAAATGAATTGATCAAAAAATAGATCCGACTTTTTCACCATGGCGCCCAAGTCAGGCACCAGAGGCCACAGGTTTAAAGTCAGCCACATTCGTGCAGCAACAGATTTACGCAATAGATCCTTCGTAGCTCGCTGTGTAGGTCCCTGGAACGCTCTCCCCGATCAGGTTGTCTGTAGAAAATGTCCGTACATTTAAGAAAATGCTCAGTAAACCCTTAGGTGAAGCATTGTTTGAATACCCCCATAGACAATTTCTTACGATGTGTCATCGTGTAGACGCTCGTATCCGTTAACTTGGGACCACATCACTGTGGGTCCAGTGATCGGCGCGTCTTTTGTATACGGGTTCCTCCTTCTTCCTGCCTATTCTTACCTAGTCACCTTTCCAATGAGACAGGGAACCCTAACAGGTAAGTTGAACAGGTAAGTTGTGACGTCCTCAAAATGGGCGGAACAATGCCCTTATGAGTTTCAATTTAAATATTTATTTATTTGCTGACATCCTTACCTTCAAACCAATTATCACCCTTCAAAAAATGCTCAAAAATGCGGCTCAAAAATGTGGCTTAATTTTTTCTTGTTGAATCAGAATGAATCACGAGATCATATATGCTGGTACCGTCGATAAGATTTACGGCCTTCAGCAGATATTGCGTCGATAGGAAAGGCTGACTATGAATGACCATATAAAAGCTTTTTAATAAATGATTGTGATATCAATAAACATTGCTTTTGGAATAAAATAATTTTAAAATAAAGTACAAAATAATGTCTTCATTTTACCACCATATTATCATTATTCAGAAAATATTATTTGGCATATACGATATTTGTTGATGGTGGCGATCTAAATATAGATTGCTCAGCTGACCACGCGATCTAAAAATTGATTTCTCAAGTTAATTATTGATGCATAAATCATTATTTTGATCGTAGTAATAATGAAATAACCGCCACCCATAAATTTACCAAATAATAATTACTTGATATAAGACGAGATTGACATGTTTTCTAAACACTTATGAACCTACTGTGCGCATTTGATGACCCAGATTCCAGAACCTCAATACGACCCCTACAGTTTGTGTGTGCAAGCATGCCCAAATATGGGTATGCAAGCATGCCCAAATATGGGCATAAAATATATTTTTTTATCGATCCATTTTTTGATCGCATCCCCGTAGTTTGCCTAACTGATTCGGTAGTCAGGACCAGCGGTGTCGATTTGTGAAAATGATTGAGGGCCGAGGGGGCCCTCATGCTTACTTCATAGATTTTAACTCCATTCTAACCATGCAATACCATAGGCCTAATATTTATATTTGAAATTATTGGGCCGCCCGCCCCCAACCCCCCAAAAAAGTATAGAAATCGACACCGGTGGTCAGGACCTGCACAACAAGCTCTGCTTAGCCTTGGGGTCTGTAACTATTCACAGAATACGGTCCAAGCAATACACTTACCTATACCTCCAAAAATCCACGGTAATGCAAAAATCGACAGAACGTCCGACAATCAACACCTTGACCTTACACGGGAAGGACGCCAAAGGAGCGGAAAAGTATGGAATTTTAGTGATGACTTATAACTAATGATTTGGCGGGAAATCAATTTCACTCCTAAATTAAGTGTTCGATTTTCATAAACCCATATTTGTTGTGATTTTGATTTTTTTAAATAATTAAAGGCAAAAAAGTACAGAATATCTGAATTAACTCCTAAAATATGGGTGAAACAATCCGTAGACTAAAAAGAAAGAGACCACCAAATGACAAATTATCCCGACTGCAGACGCTCTACAACGAATGTCCTTGTAGAGAGCTAGTTAGGAATAAATCGTATGTTTTTTCGTTAAACTGAATCTGGGAATCGTTTAGAATCGATCAAGATGACTTGCCATTGTTTTTTTTTTCTGAAAATCACACTTAAAATGTTCATTTTCTTTTTGGTTATTTTTCGCCTGATTCTGCAGCATTTACTGGTACCTGAACTTAGAGCTATAAACGTGTTATTTTCCAATTAAATTATGTTGAATTTGAGAATAAATCATTTAGCTGTGTTCTACGCCATCAATTTAATATAATCTAAAAATTTCACTGGTATATGACTGATATTGACAGAGAACTTGTCGACTACAGCGGAAACGCGCCCCCGTAGCACGTAGAAATCCAACAATCCAAGAGCTCGTACTGCCAAGGGAGGCTGGAGGCCGAAAGTTTTTCGGCGGCAGGCGGGGAATTATGGAAGAAGCGCAGGCTTGGTTTGGTTTATTTTGGTAGCAATCGGAGGGCTCGTAGTAGTATATTTCTCTACTCCTGTGTGTTGGTATACAGGGTTTATATAGCCTTGGTATACAGTATACACAGATGTGTTATACGGTGGGTTTCTCTGACTCGGACTTGAAGAAGCTAAGGATGATTATTGTTTCTGATAGGCTCTAGGTGGGGTAGTTTATAGGAATATACCAGGTAGGAAGGGATATATCCTGAACGCGCTTATTGATATGCAGTAGGTACTTCTGAATATGTATTTGTGCTGGCTTATAATTGTATTGCATAAGGCAAGGTTAGGTATCAACTCATTATAATTGGCACATGATTTTTTTAGCTGATCCCAGAATAAGCTGATCAATTGCTTCCTTTATGACATAATTTTGGGCTTTCTTGCCAACAAATTTTTGGAACTTGCCTCCGTTCTCCCACTCTTAGATATTTTATAATATATGCATGTCTACTTAATAAGTTTTGTTGTGACTCAATCATTGTTCGTTTAACATTATCAATAAAAAGTGAATATTATTGTATCACGGATTATATGACTGCAAAATACTTACTTTTATCATAACCTTAATTGGAAAATAGCTCTACTCCTGCCTATCATTAATGTTGTCATTCAATCATCAGTTGTCAAACATTCTATATGATAAATGCTGTCTGCATTAATTGTTTGTTGGCTCATCGCTGTTCCAACTTAAAATTTGCACTCACCTTTTGAGCTTACCTGTTAGTCCTGGTTCATTATTTCATCCTCATGGTGCGGGGATATTGGGAAGGAAATATGATGTTGATAATTAAAATGTTGTATTTATTATTGTTACCACCAGTGTTCAATGTATACTATTGGGGTGGCCAAGGCCCCCCAATGATCAAATTTTACATTATGACTATGGATTGCGGTAAGAATGGAGTTAAATCTTATAAAGTTAGCATAGGGCGCCAACCCCAATCATTTGCAATAATTGGACTGCTGCTTGTTACCCCATAATGTTGCAATAAGAGACGTTTGGTTGCTACAATCGATATCTATATGAAGATTGTACCACATAGGTAGGTACAGACATATACCAATGTATTACATATTCTGACTCTACCTGACATGTAGACAATCAGGCCTTTCATTTGTATGGAGCTTCTCAGGAACCCACATTGAAGAAGAATTGTGTATTGTATTTGTATTGCTAACAAAATTGTAACAGCAAGTTTGTCCGTTCTCACATTTATTGCCAAATATATGCAGACAAAATAGTGTATTATTAAGTTATAACAATTGCATGTTTCACAAATCATTTTATAAAAACACTTAAGTACAAACACACTGACAACATGTAGTATAGTAGAGTATTTCATGATGATAAGGAAACATAACTTACCAAAAACACACAATCTGACACCTCTGAGGCTCTGGACACCTCATGATCTAAGCAGTTCAATTCAGGTTAAGCTTTTATTGTGACATTCTTCTGTGCTGCTGCAATGCAGCAGCTGTAAAGCTATAGTGATAAGCAGGTGGAGAGTTGTTGGCATGCACCTCCTGGACTTGAGAGTTGAGGTGAAGTGCCACCTAGTCTCCACCTCCAGGTGTCAGGCCTCAGAGATAGACAAGCTGGGACCTGAAACCAAAGAGAGAATTAGGGTTAAGTAACAAACATAATTTATATTTTTTTGTAGCATAGTTTTTTTTGATAGAGTAAACTTTTCTTGGATTAAAAAAAATCCAACAAACGGCAAAATCCGAACACTGCTCTCCATGCCTTCCGCCGACCAGACCACTCGCCAGGCACCCGTGGACACCCGTGGCCGGCTCTGTCACTCGTCGGGCAGTCCCATGGCCGGTCCGCATCTTCTGTACGATTATCGGCTTGGCTGAGGGCGCCTTTTGTCAGCTTGCTCCCGTGGCGCTCGACGCTCAGCAGCCACACTGGAACAGTGCTTCGCTTTTCCACATTTCCAGGAAAGTCCTTGACAATGGCAATGCCGCGCTCAGCAACGTTGTCGTGGCCATGACTGTCCTAACGAAGTACTTTAGCAACTCGAACTCACGTCCTCGCTCACTGAAGCACGCGGCTTCTCCAGCTACTGCTTATCAGCTGAGGTGACATCGAACAAACGCCACGACGACTCGTCCACGAGGTCGCAGAGCCAAGTCGTTCTCGTCCATCATCACTGACGTCGGCACAGCGTTCCCGCTTGCGTCGCCAGCAGCTTGCTGCTGATCGCAGCCTTTCGTCCTTGATCGTCACTCGCTGCGAGAAGAGGACTGAATACGACGAGCGAGGGCCTGTAGGTACCAGACGTGGCGGGCGCATGGACACAAGAGCGGCTTCACTTACGCTGGCTGTTCTACCCCGCTGTAGCGGGATGACAAGGTCAGGTTACAGCTAGAGATCATTGGTAGGAGCATCAAGCGCAGGGCGCGCGGAGCCACGTATTGACGTAACAGCAGAGGATGAATTGTACGAAGTGGTGCAGCGTGGTCGGCTGGGCTACAGCGAGAAGATGACGTAGACGCTGCCGCCGTTTTGTACACTTCAGCCTGATGTACGCCAATACGTGGTCCTCCGCGCCGCCGCTGGCCGTGATTGCTCCTACCAATGATCTCTATCTGTACCTGACCTTGTCAGCTACAAGCGGGTCCGACAGCAGGAGCGTAAGTGAAGCCGCTTCTTTGTGTCCTTGCGCACGCCACGGCTGGTACCTCAGGCCGTCTCAGCTCGGTCGTACTACAGTCTCTTCTCGCAGCGAGTGAAGGCTCAAGAGAGAAGGCTGTGCGATCAGCAGAAAGCTGCTGGGCGGACGCCATGGGCAACGGCCTGTGCCTGACAGTCCAGTGATGATGGACGAGACGACTTGGCTCTGCGAACCTCTGTTGACGAGTCGTCGTGGCGTTTGTTCGATGTCACCTCAGTCTGACCATGCATAGCTGGAGAAACCGCCTTTCGGTGGAGCTGCAGAACGTGACTCCAGTTTGCTAAAGAACTTTGTTTAGGGACCGATCATGGCCACGAACAAGCGTTGTCTGAGCGCCCAGCATCGCCATTTTCAAGGACTTCCCACTTGCAAATGTGAAAAGCGAAAGCACTGTTCCATTGGCTGCTGCAGGCGGTCGGAAGCGCCACGGGGAGCAGCTTGACAAAAGGGCCCCACAGCAGGCCGATAATCGTACAGAAGACAGGGACCGGCCATGGGCTGCCCGACGAGTGACAGGACCGGCCCACGGGACTGCCTGGCGAGTGTCTGTTGGCGGACGGCATGGAGAGTGGCCGTGGGAAGCCGGAACCAGCCTGATTACAGTCAGTAATTCTTGATCAAGCAGCCTTCTGTAGTGTGGGCCTATCGCCACGGGCCACTGTACCTGTATATATATTTCAATTACGGATCGCGCTGTCGTTTTGGGCTTTGCAACTTTTCGACTGAATTGAGCTGACCGCGGCATTGTGTAGGATCGAGGTGCAATGTGTATATATTTACAGGTATATATGTAGGTACAGATCACTTTATTGATGATAGTCCGTGCTGTACACAGTGTGTCTGCAAGCGTAAGAAGTCAGTGATAGAATATTGCTAATATAAGGGGAGTGGGTCCTTCAGCGTGTCCTATCAACTGAACTGGAAATTGTCAGACTTGTTACGGTTGAGACCGACGAAGTGGAAAGCGGTGCTCGAAAAGCTTCCGTCATAAAAGAAACTCAATACGGGTGGATCATGCAATGTTTTCTATTTCTATCGAACACTGGTCACTCGGCCACGATTTTTCCGCTGAGAAAATGAGGAATTTCGTAAACTGCGCTCTGGAATATTTGAACTTTGTAGAGAGCCATCTAGGCCATGTGCAACATTTCTGCCGTGGAACGAGACTTTCATTGGCCGAATTAATAGGTTTAGAGTCGTAATTTGTGAATCCTCTAATTTCCCCAACATAAAAATTGTTTCCTAACGGGTCACCTTGTTCACCGCGTGCTTTTTACACAAATTTCGGGGAAATTCTTCAGATATTTTCTGAAATCTGCTATGTATATTAGGATTTTTCCGTTATTTCCCAGCAATCCAGCGTAAGTCTCTAGCATACTACCAAATGGCTGAGATAATTCTCTAAGTATAGAGATAATAACAATCCCTAGACACAATCATGAAACTGATAAAGTTTAAAGGCTCGGCGCTAAACGAGATCATTGATAGATTTCGCTCAAAATGCACGAATAGGCTTCTAATGAACCAAATAATGGGATTCCGTTCAAAGTTAACTGATTCTAGAAATTTTCCTAAAAATGAAATGGCCTACCTTGCACTCGTTCGTAGGCGTGCCTAATGGCCCTTAGGCGATCTGCCAGGTAGCTCTGCACGGGCACGATCTCCCTCTGGGCTCCATACGCTATGTCGAGGGGAAGACTGGGCTCAAACCCATGCACGAGGTAGAATGGAGTGTAGCCTGTGACACTATGGAACACTGGAATTATAGGCCATAGCATATGCCTTCACGTGCTCGTCCCAAGAAGTCCTTTCCTGGTCGACATTACTTTGGGATACCATGTCCTTGAGAGTTCGGTGTTTAAATCGTTCCACCATACATCACCTTTGGGCGGCTGATAGGGCGTCGTACGGGTTTTATGGATGCCTAGCCTCTTACATAGTTTCCTAATAGGCGGGACCGAACTGCCCTCCCTGGTCAGAGTGGAGTTTCTCTGGTACGCCCAACTCATGCACCCAGTCCAGCAGTGCCTCCACAATCGTCTCCGTCTTCTGGTCCGGCATCGGGTAGATCCTGACGAATTTTGAGAAATAATCCCTCACCACGAGAGCATACCGGTTACCCTTGTCAGATACTGGCATTTCCGTGACGTCGATCGCAATGCGCTCGAACGGTCTCGACGTCTTGTCCGTCACCATCGGCGCTCGAGGTGCCGGTGCCGGGCGGTGCCGCCTCTGACAGACCGTGCATGCTCGCAGAAGACACGAACGTCACGATAATCCCTGGCCAATAAATCGTTGCATCATCTTGAGAAGTGTGCGTCGTCTTCCCATGTTGACCACTTGTTGGCCGTGATCATGAGCCATTTTCAGTACCTCATTTCGCATCCCCTCTGGGACCAAAGCTCGGAAACCAACGTCCGTCGTTATTCCAACCACCCCACCCGTGACTCTGATTCTGGTCCAGTGATCCTTCAGGATGCCACGCCACTCTCCTGCCTCCTTAATCAGTGGAAGGGAGTTAGACTCATGCCAGATCCGGATCCGATCGATAGTGGCATCTGCACGTTGCATTGTCATGGAAGATCAGACGCGTCTCCTGTGTCAATTTGTCCGGCATTCCCCGAATGATCGGGGAACACCGCCCGACCTTTTGCTCCGAGATAAGAGTTTATGTCCCGCTTCGGTGCACATCCCCAGATCGCTTCGTCACATAGTCTTCGCATTGTCGAGCCCAGAGACTGCAGGGCGCGGTACCACTCTTCACCTACTTCCGATTGGGCGCCTGGACAATCGCGTCGGCCGTTACCATGTTCCACTCCTGGCCGGGACAGTGACTAAGGGAATAAGCACCTTAACATATAGTTTTTAACTAGATAGCAGATTGTCGGGCGTTGCTGAAGAAACCCCCAAATCCGAAATTTTTCCCCTCCAAAGCGACCTAGTTGCGAGTTTCAACGCAAAAAACCGTTGGTCATATGTTGAGTCATATTTCAAACGTCACAAATCCCGTGACGTTTTCGATACAGTCATCAGTAGTTCTCCACTGTGCATTTGCCACCGCACTTCGCTTTTTGAGCCCGTCCGCCAGTATTTCAGTTACCTTGCTTCCGCCCCGAACGCCAACAAGACGGTCGGTCAGAGCGCTCGGCACACACTAGTGGTTCACGTATAGCGTGCCACCACGTCCTACCCGGCGCTGAGCGAGCGCCGTGTCGACCCCAGTCAGTCGCGTTTCACGTCTACCGGTGCACCCATCGTGCGGTGCCTCACAGCACTGTCACTGGGCGGTCGCGCAAAGTTTGCCGTTCGATGCCGCCTTTTGACGACACAACTCGCTTATCGGTGACGGCCAGATTTGTGTACGTACATGTTAAAAATATTTACTATTTTTCAAATTTCAACAAATTCTGGACTTTTTCGCAAAAATTGAATGCCAGGACCGTAATCTGGGCATTCTTCTCCATCATTCATACATACTTTTTCCCAAGTGGCTATATTCCCTTTAAAGTCAAAGGAGCTTAAACTCTATCGCCCAGCGCCCCCGTCTACCGGTTCCGTCTCGCTCGACCGAAATCGAATGAGGAACATTTGCGAGTGGCTTGTGGTCGGTGACCACTTCGAAGTGTGATCCGGTCGTGTATTGGCGAAACCGCCGAATACCATGGACGATTGCCCATAACTCCTTATCATAGGTGGGCCACTTCATCTGCTGCTTCGTCAACGCTTTACTGTCGTACGCGATGACGTGTTCGTCCAGACCCACACGTTCTGTGAGAACTGATCCCACTGACGAGTTGCACGCGTCTGTGTACAGGACGAACGTTCCAGTGAATGACGGTAGCTCCAGGATTGGTGAGGACACCATGATCGACTTCAATTGGTTGAAGGCCTGTCGCATCGTCTCCGTCCATGTCAGCGGTCCCCGCGACGTTGTAGCATCCCTGAGAGGCTTGACGACTTTGGCATAGCCTTCGATGAATCGGGCGTAATATCCACAGAGGCCTAAGAAGCTACTTCATCTCCTGTCTGTTGTTGTGCTCTGGGCCAGGTCATGATTTCTTCGACGTTGCGAGGGTCTGGGTCGGACGCCCTTAGCTGACACCTGATGGCCCAGGAAAGTCACCTCCCGTTTGGCAAGATGGCATTTCTGGGGTTTGAGCTTCAGGTTCGCTCTGCGGATCCTCTGAACACCTCCCTGAGTGTGGTCAGATGCTTCTCTTCAGTCCTATTGAACAGGATTATGTCATCCAAGTATACTAGGCAGTTCCTTGCATCCAGCCCCGCGAGGACGAGCTCCATGAGGCGCTGGAACGTCCCACTCGCATTCTTCAGACCCATTGCCATAACCTTGAACTGGTGAAGACCCCTTCCTGTCGAAAAGGCCGTCTTCTCTCGATCCTCTGGGGCTATTCCCACCTGCCAGTACCCGGAAGCCATATCCAGGCTGTTTCCACCTCGCGCCGGCCAATGAGCGAAGCATCTCGACGCGGGGTAGCGAGTATGAGCCGAGGCCCTTGTTACGCTGTTGACGGCCCTTCAGATGGGTAGCGCAAAACGAAAGTTCCGTCTTTCTTACGGCAGTACAACTGGTCGTGAAAACACCAGGCTTGCGCCCATTATGCCGTCCTGGACCATTCTTTTCCTTCTGACGTTCCACTTTGGTCTCTCAGCGACACTGGAATCGCGGCGTGCTCTTTGTTTGACAGGAGTGCGCCGCCATATCATGTTGTTGCTCCCGCCAACTTGCGTCCTCTAATATCCCCAGATCTCTTGGTCTTGAAGATGTCTGGCATATTCTTCGATGAAAGCCTCTGGAGCTTCACCTTCCACTCGCTGGGTAAGTCAGAGTCATTTGCATCGATACTGCCGGGCGTACCAATGGGGACGATGCCCAGTGCCAACCCTTCGTCTCCTGGGCTCGTCACCACGTTCGCTAACAAGTCGTCTCCTTCACATAAGTCGTACAGATCCGACCTCTCACCCTCCAACGTGTGAAAAGTACCAATATCAGTATCCCGAAGGATACGAGCCTCGTCTGTCCCCACATTAGTAAGCTTGACGGGAACAGTCCCGTCGCAAATCGATACAACTTCTCTGGGAATCAGAAGTTCCTCCCTCTCGGCGGAATGACTCGGTTCGATGACACCTTCGATCGGTGCTTCATGGACTCCGGCCCACGCTCCATCCACCGCCACCAGCGGGCGCGAACAATACATACTGACCGCGGAGGACCGGTCACTGTGTCCGTTAGAAGTAACCCTGGCCCGACTTGTCGTACATCAGCATGAGTGGGCAGAGGAATGATCATTTCCTCCACCCGTAGGACGCCCTCACGGTCATCTATGATAGTGCCGTAACGACAACAGAAATCACTACCGAGTACTATATCGTAAACGAGTCCGCCGACGACGGCCATATGAGAGCAGATAAACGGCCGTCCCTGATGCTCACGGTACCTCTTGAGTACTCCGGAAATGCGGAGAGGCCTTGATCAAAGGCCTGCCCCATCGCCGATTGTAAGGTGCTACAGTTGGCAGCCGAGTAGTTCCTGTTGCACTTGTGATGCAACCCGTCACCGCATCATGTGAAGTCGGCCCCAGAGCCACCAGGCCCACATACGCCTGCCTCCCACAAAACCTCTACTGCTGATTCCCGTCATTCGGGACCTGATGCCGCTCCGGGTCGTGCCTGTCCCTCGGAACCGACCGCGTTCAGTTTCCCGACTGCTCCTGATGCTGATGGGCGATGGCTGCACCATGAGCGACTGCCGAGCTTGTCGGCAATCCGCCAACCAGTGTCCAGCCCTGCCACATCCCAGACAAAATGGACGCAGTTGAGCCCGTTGAAGCGTTTCAGTACGTCGGGGACATTCACGTTTCATATGACCTTCCTCCCCGCAACCATAAAACAGACGCACCAGTCTACGGACTTCATGCCGGACCGCGCCACTGCCTTCCCCCATTGGCCTGTCTGTTCGAAGGCTGCACGTGGCTTCCTCCGCCCCCTGGGGTTTGTCATTGTTCGACCAGTGGCGGAATGAACAGCTGAGCGGCGTCCGGACCGCTAAAGCGCTGTGATGCGATGACACACTTCTGATCAAGCAATGCGTCTAAGCGCTGCTCCAACCCTTTGACGCGTTCATTGATACTCATCTCGTGTGTGCTCGGTAACGTTACCGACGCACAGGAAGCGTCCACAGAGGAATTTCTCATGGCCCTGATTGTTTAACGCTGTCGGTGAAGGGACGTGGCCAGTTTCACGGCTCCCTGAAGCTTCTTTACTACAGAGTTACCTGCAGCCATCGCTTCGCGAAGGCCCACAGCTGAGAAACTCATATTAGGCTACACTCCGACCGTATCCCCTCCGATGGTTGCCGGATAGGCGTACTGACCCAAGCGTCGGATCCTGTCGGCGAAATCGTCAACAAGCTTCACCGGGCTCCTGAGCTGCATGTTGCAGCTCAGCCTGGCATGCAGCTTGTCGAACTCGATGCAATACGAGCAGCTAAAGCCTCCTTCACCTCCTCATAACTAGTCTTTGTCTTAGCCGGTAGCGTTACGAAGACGTCCAGAGCTTTGGCCTCCAACAAGGCCAGGAGGCAATGTAGCCGCTCGTCTTCCTTGAGTGGAGACGCCTGGGCCTCAAATCGAGTTACCCATTGTTGCATCTGATGCGCCCGAATGCTAGTTTTGGCTAAGAAATAAGTTTGGGTCCTTTACTCTGAGGGTATATGCCAACGTAAAGTGATTCGACCGACACGTGGAACGTGTTAACGTGGTAAATGTGCACTAATTCATGTATATGTCCCCAGTTGTCCTCGATTTTTATTTGCTGAATTGATATCGCGGCGGTCCCGCCGCAGTCTGGTGAGTAAAAAAGCGTGGCAACACCGCCTCGCTGGATAAGGATGAGCAAGGTGATACCACCTCACTCGGGAAAGGTTAGAAAAGTCACCACCACTTCTAGATTGGTAAAGGCGATCAAGCCACCCCGAACCTTGTGCAGCTACGGTAATGCCGTTATGGTCAAGACTTGTCTCACCTATGCAGAAGATGAGAGACGGTTGACTTACGACCGCCGCCCAGGAATGTTAGTGTCTTCCTCGTCCCTCTCCCGATCACTCCAACAGGCGAACGACGTTGCAGACACTGTATTTGCAGTCAGGCACAACAGAGCACAAGACAGACACTGGCAGCGTCCTCACCACTGCTCCGCGCGGCTCCGTCTGCCCAACCCGCCCGGCCGGCCGCGCCTGACCCCTGTCCGCCCACGCCGTCACGTGCACGGGCGGACCCAGGCGTCCCAGCGGCCGGTCGCCCAACAGAGGCGCACTCAGGCACTCACTTAGGGTAGGCGCCCCAACACTAACACATATACCGGTTGAGCGGACTGATTAACGATGGAGAAATGTGTCATTACCTTCATCAAAGCACAACATACATAATGGCACCATTGCTTTGTCTTGGTATAGATATCTGTGTATGGTTTAAGCCAGGTATACCAGATCCAGTACCGGCCAGGCATGGTTGATGGCTATATCCTCTACTGTCGGAGTGTTTCGGGGTATGTAAACTAGCTAGGTCAGGGATGGTCCAGACTGGCGGACAGCCGGCTTTTAAGAAACTTTCAGCTGTCACATATTGTACACGTGAACAGATTGAACACGCACTGACTGGATGGATGAAACTGAAGGCCAATATTTATTTACTCGTCTCGAACAAAGGAGAACTGACGAGAGATAAAATATCTGCATAAACTGAGAATAATTGAAACAGTCAGAATCAGGGTTGGCACAGTTTTGCCCACTGGCCAGTTTTGCCCGGCTTAAACTACGGTTTAAACCGGGCGGGTAAAACTAGTTTTGCTTATGTGTACAAAAATAGGTGGGCAAAACTCATTGCCAGGTGGGCAAATCCTACCGGCTTTTACATGGGCACTGCTATGTTTTTGTGAATACCTCCAAGACGAAGCGGTACATGTCGTTGAGGTTTTTGCGACTTCAAAATAACTTAATTTTAGTTGATCGTTTAACGCCAAAATATACAAAAATTGTCGGTAAATTTTCGACCTATATGGTTTTGAATCCCAAGATGGCTGCCAGAATTGAGGTCGGCGAAGCAATCGAGGTCGGCGAAGCAATCTTCGGAGCAATCTGGCTTCCAGATGGCCACCTCTGGCCTTCAGAGGCCCTTCTGACCTCCATAGGACCCCCTCTTGCTTCCAGGGACCCCTGTGACCTCCGTGATGGGATCTGCGAGATGGAGATCTTTGAAGCATGGAACGGCCTCCTTAACCCTCGTCTTGCGGGGAGGGGGCCTGACAGGCCCCCCCCCCCTGAGGTTTTCTTGAATAACTTTTTACGCAGAAAGCACATTTCGGAAATTTTCAGTAGCTGAGTTTACAACATTTATACGTGTTCTGTCAAATTTCTATCAACATTGGTTAATTTTTTTGGAGATAATGACGTTTTGATGACGTCATGTTCGTAAAAAACGTCAAATGTTGTAAAAATCATAGAAAATAGATTATTGAAGCAAAAACAAAAACAAAAAATAGGAAATACGTTAAATGTCATTGTCTTTCAAATGGCAATTTAGGAATTTCAATGGGCGGCATGTGACCTTAGTTTCGGCCCGCCCTTAAACCCCAATCATCATCATAGGAATTTCGAGTTTTTGGGTTTTTGACCCTCAAAAAGTCAGCCGGCCGGCCAGTTTCAGTATACCGTTTCCGTATACCGTTTCCGTATACCGTTTCCGTATACCGTTTTCGTATACCGTTTCCGTATACCGTTTCCGTATACCGTTTCCGTATACCGTTTCCGTATACCGTTTCCGTATACCGTTT
>VOPJ01011190.1:169166-200348 GCA_014673585.1 Semibalanus balanoides
AGAGATGGTGCTGCTGAAGGTGATGTCGCGGTCCAGCTTCAGCAGCGAGAAGTCCCAGCCGCTCTCCGAGGCGCTCGTGTACTGCGGGTGGTCGATAATCTGCACGACGGAGAAGCGCTGCTCGCCGGCGTCGGCGGTGCCGATCTGGTGGTCACCAAGCAGCACCTGGATGTCGCTGGCCGTGCTATCGGCCGTGCAGTGCGCCGCCGTCAGCACGTAGCGGTTGTTGATGACGCTGCCGCCGCAGAAGGTGCGCGTGCCGCCCGGCTGCACGAGGCCAGCCTGCCAGGGGAAGGCGCCCACAGACGCCTCGGTGCCGCCCACGACGCGGCCGCTCTGGCGCTGGCCGCAGCGGCAGTCGCCGGTGGCCGGGGGAGCCGACGTGGCCGGGGCAGCAGTCGACGTGGTCACCTCCGGCACGGTGATCATACATTTGAAGCCGCTCAGCGCCACGGCCGAGTTGGATCTGAACGAGATGGAGAGCTGCGCGGCGCTGATGGCCGGGATGGTGCGGGTGCCGCAGTAGCGCCTGTTGTTGATGGCCAGGTAGTCGTATTGGCAGAAGGTGCCGGCCTCTAGGCTGAAAGGGTCGCAGCTGATGCTGATGGCCTGGCCCTGGCTGCCCTGCAGGGTGAGAGCGAACTGGATGTTGTTCGGGTAGGGGCTCGGGTAGTTGGGCGAGGCCAGCTGATACCTGCCAACCGCCAGCAGCTGCACGGCGCGGTAGTGGTCGAAATTCAGAGGCAGAACCGGAAACCTGCCTGAGCCGGTAATCCCGCCTTCGGAAATCCCGGCATGGTACAGTACGAGGGTCTCGTCATCGTACGTACTAACAAACTTTGGGAGTTGTGGCTTGGCGAGGGCAACGCCCAGGGCCAGACAGGAGACAACCACCAGACGAAGCATGGCGAATGATGCTGCTGCCCGGTTTGCAGACCCGTTATATCCACCTTTGATGCGCACAGGTGCTGGGCAGGGCCACCTGCTGACACCTAGGATGTGACAAAATGATAGACCATCCCGGTACCGACTATCCATCTTCATCAAGACCCGGCTGTCGTCTCGTTGGTAGACGTGTCAGCTACTTTCACGGATGGCGCCGCTGCAGAAATTGACAGTCGGCAAAAGCACAAGTGCTCCTGTCGTAATGCATGACATTGCTACGTCATAAGGAGGGCGGCAAGTGCGTCATGTCAACCAAGGCAACGTTTTTCGTGGCGGAATGCGGCATACAGAGAGTTATTACGAGCGAGCGCGAAGCGATCGCTCGTCCTTTCGTGGTAAATGGGAAAAATCTGACTATGAGCGGTCCGACCAGGCCCGGTTTGGCCCGGCCAAGCCCGACCTGTGGCGACGCTTTTTAAATAAGCTTGTATCTCTGCAACCACACATCCGATTGACAAGCGGGCTTATTTGCTGAGTAGTCCCATCCAACCTACTCTGTTTGAGACCAGTGCCGACTCATGTGGGTAACTACCACTGCGCGTGGCGCGTGGCGCGTGAGGGTGTTGAAAAGTATTTTCTCGCAAAAACTCCGCAACGGCTGGACAGATTGATTGCAAATGTGGTGTGTGGTTAGTGACCTCTCAGCTGGCAGTTTTCCACAAGTCAGGGGTAGGTGCACCTGCACGTGCGCACGTGTACACCCCTATTCTATATCTCAGATACTGCTGAGCCGAGTGTGCTCGAATTTGTTGTGTGGATAGGGACCTCTCAGCCGCCGTCTTTCCACAAGTCAGGGGTGCAAAATCAGGCTATGCAAGTCAGGCTTAGCGTCGGGCAAGTCAGGCTCACAAGTCAGGCTATGCAAAATGCACATGCGCACGTTGCATACTCCTCTTCTACATCTCAGAACCACCAGGCCTTTTCCCGATAGCCGGTAATTAATATAATGACGGCCAACCTGTCATTCCGCATAAACGAGCTGCGGCATACGGAAGAAGAATCAATGCGCATGTTTTTAGACCAAATAAAAGTAAAGAAAAACAAAATGGCCTTCTGCTGAGCCGATTTTTTCCAATTTTTTGGGCATAAACACGTGCAATTCAGTTTGGATAATCACAAAACAACACGGTTAGAAGCAGGCAAGCGACAAACCAACGGAGTTCTGCCCGCAGGGATAGGTTAACCTTGGCCTGTATTTACCTCGCATAACCTCATCATAAGCTGTAGCAGTCAAAGGGGCGAGAATGGGCCAGTCGCCACAGCATCAAGTAACACCACTACGCTGGCTGTGTCTCGAAGCGTCGATCGCCGTCAAACTTTATATAAAGTATTATATATAATATATATATATTATATATATATATATAATATATATATATATTTATATAATATATATATATCATTACATGTATTTTGCATGCGCTTCCCGTCAACGAAACTTCAGGTCTCTATTTCGCACTTTACATATGCTTAACAAGGTTAAACAGAGTAAACCAATGCCAGATTCGTAAAACAATTTTGGTTCTGGGCACGCAGTTTGAAAGGAAAATTCTCAACTTCCACCAATTTTCCAATTCGGCGCTTACGGGGCGAAAGCCCCCACTGTGGAACGGCTAAGCCAATTTGTTCCAAATTGGTGTGCAGAAAGATCTCTCATCGCCACTTTTTCAACAATTAGGGTGATGAATACGACGTGCCCCAGCCCAAAGTTGTATCTCAGAAAACGGTTTGCCAGATCGAGTTAAGCTCACCGACATTTCTCAGCGTTCGCTCGATAATCGCCAAATACGGCGCCTGTAAGACTTGTATGACTAAATGGTGGGTTTGATCTCAATATTGACCAGAACACATAATAAATTCGAAATAATTTATGCATGATTTAGACGAAGAGCCGCTTGGAACCGACAGGTGTTTAAAATCAAAGAGCGATGTAGCATGCTGCGATCTCGTACGGTTTGTAATGTCGTGTATCATGGCTCCATTCATTTAAAAAATGCCAGAGGGGAAAAAATGAGCATATGAAAATTTTGATCACACTGGTGCTAAAATACAATGAGAATCGAATCCCCGAAAAAAAATGTGTTTTTATAAACAAAAATCCAGTAACTTAAGCATAATCAAATCCCCCCCCGATCGACCAAAGCGGTACACAATGACTTCCGTATAAAGTACTGATTTAAATCCACCCTAGATAGTTTTGGCGAATTCCAAAATGGCCTCCCCAACACGGGTGCCAATACCATTGCAAATACTTACAATCCATACACTCCCAGTAACGGAAAATTATTACACAGTTTGACCTCGCTAATGATAGGACTTTTACTTGGGTCACAAGCCAGACAACAATTTTCTGCCCAGAATTCACAAATACAACTCCCAATGGATTGACCGCATCCGATATTCTTTTCACCCAGTCCAGAACTATATACAATGGATAACGATTGCCATCTCTCGGTCTCAGCCGTAACTAACGGCGGTCACGTGATCACACATAGGCTATATTCACTTTTTATATTTAAATATCGAAAGGTAATTAATACAACTAAATTTGGGTATTGAGTAAAAAGACAGGTTTTGACTGGGAAAACGTCAAGATAGGTCACGTAAGAAAAAGTCACAAAACAGCTTTTGAGATCGCCAAAATATGTCTTGCTTCATGGCGAGTTTATTTATAAATCGACTCCAAGGTTCAAAGTCTACCAGTTATGGGCCGTCAAAGAAAGACCTGCAGCGTGACCTCCCGAAATTGCTGAAGGCATAGATAACAGTAGCTTACTACTGTTCTGTTACTTCTGTTATCTATGCTGAAGGCTATAACTCGTGACCGTTGATAGCGAGGCAAAATATTTGCACCATTCGTCTTCAGAGCCATAAGACTATTCTAAGAACCACTAAAAGAGGGCAGGCCACCGTTCGCTCTTGTCCTGGAACGCCTCAGCATTGCTATTGGGAGCACTGAGCAGGGCTTCAAATAAGACGATAAATTTGGATGGCTCACCGGTTTGTCTTGTGCTTTGCGAGCACTATTCCGTGAAATAAAATGTGATAAGCTCACCAGTGCAGAAGGTACAAGGACGCAGGAACCAGGGGCAGGGGAAGCCCCTCATTTTCGAGGAGGGGCATGCAGCCCAACTTTTCTGACGATCTATAACTTCATTTTGCCAGTTCTGATTAATTAACTTACATTGACAAACATTATTACATTTATTTGGAAGGATCGAAAAATACTTTTAAGATTATTAATACTCGAAGTTTGTATATAATTATCTATTTATGGTACTTTTAGTTGAATTTGAGGTTGTGTAGCCATTTTTAAGATCACGTTTAACTTAAATCGGTTGAAAAATCAGAAAATTTAGTTAGGATATCACCAGCACCGTTGGCGTCAACACTTCAATTCAATACGATATAAAGCTCATATGGAAGCTTTTAGGACGCCAGCAATGCAGAGTCTTGCACTTAAGTGATTTACAGTTGCGATTGCAATGACGATGTATATTGTTGTTTTTCGCCCTAATCATGTCGAGTTCCTAGATCTGTAAAAGTGACATTCCCGGCCCGGAAACACGCCACGAAGTGCAAAGCACCCAATCTGATGACGTCATAAAAACTTAAAATCGTAGAATGAAGAAAAGCGTAGCTTTTCTGAGTTTCAAATATTTATACTGTGGGGTCGTTCAGAAAAGTACTGGCCTGCCTGTTTCTCCATCTGTCTGTCCGAGCGGCGGGAGCATGTCTTGGTGTCTCTATAGATTTCGAAGCGGTTGGCTCAGCAAGCGCGTCCCAACCTTTTAGGCACGTATATTCTTACTTAGATTGGAAGTGATTATGAGTTATGACCAGAGCCAGAGGGGTGCAAATGCAGCTGTATGGGGTTGAAAAACATCCATTTTTGACCCTTTTCCTTTTACTTTGTGGAAAGTAAAAGCACTATTGTAACGGATCTGTTTGTATATATTCATATATATTGTTTTTGTGTCTTCTTTAACTCGCTTTTTTGAAATTTATAAATCAGATTTTCTAGGCGAAAAAGTTAACGAAGGAATATTTCTCAATTGTGAAAAAAACGTCCAAAATAGCCGTTCATGATGGATTATTTTTACGCGAATGTTTAAAAACATTTTAACGATGTTTTGAAATGTTTTTTAGTATGAAAGTTTTAGCATACGATATATTCCAAGAAAAATAAATTACTGATTTAGGCGATATTATCATTATTCAAGAGTTATGGACACATGAAATAAGCTCATTACAAGATTATGATACAAAATTGTCCGTTTCTAAAGAACGTCTTGAGTCTTGAGTCCATTTGTTCAGTTAAGCATACCGTCATAGGCGGATCCAGAAAGTGTGATTTTGACAGTTTGGGGAAGGGGGCCAAATTTCAAAAATTATCGCATAATTCGAAAACTTCATCGGATTTCGCTTGCTTATGTATCAATAACTGATTTAAAACAAACTTTCTCTAGTAAAAAGTTGCTTAGTTTTACGACAAACTCAGGAAATGTGTCAAATTTGCGCCGATTTTGGGCGGTTTTGGGGGGGGGCCATGGCCCCTTTCCCCCCTGGATCCGCCCTTGCATACCGCCTTCCTTACTCGTTACTCAATCTGGCAGCGTCATGGATCACAGGTCTGCCTTCGCATGGCGCAATAATGCGCGCTAGAAACGATTCGCTGGCCGGCGAGTCCATTATAATTCAAGAGGAGGTCGGTTTGTTGAGTGGCCAATAGCGTGCCCGAGATAAATATTTTTCGGGATCTTCTTAAATGCAGGTGAAGATCTGACACCATACCTAACCTATACATAATTATCTAGCTAATTATCACCAAACCGCATTTTTGTAGCATACTATATTCTTACCAACATATTCCAAAATTCTGAGAGACATTTCAAGACAAAAATCGCTTGCAAAAGCTGTGTAGTTAAGGAATAGATTTTATCCTAAAACTTTAACACTAAAACATTTCAAAACATCTTAAGATGCTTAAAACATTTCACGCAAAATAATCCATCGTGAAAACGGCTAATATGTTTTTGGAGAAAGCTGTTTTAAAATACCCGGAGTAGTTTTGCCTCGTTTTTAATTTTGATGTCTTAAAAAACACTTGACACTGGTCCAAACTGCACAAAACGAAAATAATCACGTAAATCCGCACGTAAATACGTGTTTATAGCTTCCGGCACTCACTGTGGCGCCAACATGTAAATTTAAATGCGCCTTGACAAGACAAACACGGTGACGTAAACAATATTGCATTGTCTTCATTAGGCAAAAAGCTTTTACTGAAAAATATTTTTGCCAAAAACTGCATTTTTGACTTTCATGACCTAAAGNGAACAACTACAAATGTTATTGCTTGTGCGTTTAAAAGTGCAGTTAAGTGCGAAAAGTTCCGAAATGTTTTGCCGAATGCTACCTATAGGAAAGCAGCAACATAAAACATAAATGCGGCGTGGCAATTTTGAGTTTTATTACCTGGACAACTGCATTCTTTCTGCTGTTTGTGATATTGACCTGTCATTTGTTTCCATCAAAACTTGCATTTATGGAACAGAGGCAAAGCCATTATACATTATTACCGATCGCTTTTTCTTGTGAGGCTTGATCGTTGGGGCGGGGGGGGGAGCAAACAGCCTACTGTATGCCTGGGGGCATGGCTCTAAATGCCCCCTGGATTCGCCAGTGATTACCAGTGCGAATATGTTGGTGCGTCTCATACAAACGCTGTCTGAAGCCGAAACACACTGAAAAGCTAAGTTTGATTTGCAATCGAAAAATACATCAACGTTAAAGGCTGTGACATTGTATTATACCAATCAATACCATACATACCGTACACTGTACCTTCTGACTTCTAGGGAGCAATGTCAAAGCACTGGAACTATCATCCCATTCCGAGCGCTATATGGAGTCTGGGCGACTTGTTCAAAGGCCCCGCCGAGGACATTGAATCCCAATCACTGGCTCTGCAAGCAGGTGATCTACCACTGAGCCAGCTTGTCAACGATGGTAAGCCATAGCAGCCGTTTTCACGATGGATTATTTTGCGCGAAATGTTTTAAAACGTCTTAAGATGTTTTGAAATGTTTTAGTATGAAAGTTTTAGAATACGAATATATTCCAAGACAGAATAGTAACTGATTTAGGCGATATTATAATTATTGCAAGAGTTAAGGAAACATGAAATGACCTAATTGACAAAGATTAGTGAGTACAAAGTTTTGTCAGTTTCTAAAAGAACATATGCGTCCCACGTGTCAATTCATTAAATTAAAGCATACCAGCCATATTCATGTTACTCAAATCTGGCAACGTTATGTGATCACAGGTCTGTCCTTCGCAATGGCGCTTAATATTCGCCTAGATAAGAAATATCGCTGGAGGCGAGTCTCCATATGAGTCAGGGGAGTTCGCTTTGTAAGCGACCAATAGCGTGCCCCGAGACCGAGATGTTTCAAAGATGTTTCTGTTAAGTGTCAGTAGGTGAAGATCCTGGCATCACAGCTAACCTATACATAATTATCTTGCTATTACCACCAAACCGCAATTTTGTAACATCTATATTCCTTACCAGCATATCACTATAATTCTAAGAGACATTAATTCAGACAAAAATCTGCCTTCAAAAGTTGTGGCATCTTAAGGAACGAATTAAGTATACTAAAACTTCATACTAAAACATTTCAAAACATCTTAAAATGTTTTAAAACATTTCGCGCAAAATAATCCATCGTGAAAACGGCTACTGTGTGAGTAGTAAATTGTGTGAAAACAGCCATAAAAGCAATTACAAAATGACACGTTCGAGGAGGCCCCTTTCTAAAATGGAGGCCCCTTCTCAAATGGGGGCCAAAAATTTCCGACTTGGCCCTCCCCTGACAAAAATCCGAAGTGCCGTCCCTGCGATAATGTGTAGCATAGCATGATAATGTGTAATGTTACTATCCAATGTCTTTGTATATACCATTATTTCCTATTTATTTCGGACTCCGTCTCGGCATCCTAAAGACACCTTAAGGACGTTTGTCAATACCATGGATGAATCCATGGTCAACACAATAAGTCTGCCAATGCCTCTGAGGCTCCGCACGACCAACACCATCTTTCAACTGGCGGATCCAGCCTCCTAATGGGGAGGGCTAAATTCTTTTAGTGCATTTAGTGCACCCAAAAACAAGATAAACGCTGGTACGTTATCGTCACAAATACGACACATGGCTACTTCGCGCCATTTTCTCCTATTTGTCTTTTTTAAGCTACATTGCAAGGGAATTTTAGTTTCGTATGATCAATCTATGCTATGAGATGAATAATATGAATGATATGCTATGCCTATGAGATGAATGTTAATCGATATTTTGTTTAATGTCAGCAATTCATTATTATTTAGTAAAACACAGTATATTAAAAATTTGCCTTGCCCAGCAAAATAAATACTGTATTGGTAGGTGGAAATAGGGTTGTAAAAAGTATTCTTTGCCGTTTTCGATACAAATGTGTTGCATTTCGCTAATTCCGCGGGGTTTCTACTATTCAATTTGTGGCTTTTGAGCAGAAGCGCTCTGACGTGAGTTGCCCCAAATAATCTTGTTACTGTCCCGGGAAACAATTTCTGTCCCAAAACTTCAAAAACTGCCCCGAAATTTCACACAGCTGTCCCAATTTTGATGTGTTGATGCAAACCCTGCCCCAGCGAGATCTCGAAACCTTCCACATTTTGCAGACTGGTGACCTCGGATAAACCTCATTGGTTACTGTGTCACCACCGCACATAAGCTACGTCGGCTGTGAATGAGTTGAATCGCTTCAGATCAAAATAGTGTCAGACGCGTCACTTTCCCTTCTCCCTACTGCTACCAAATTGCTACCCAAGTAGAAGAAACACGAATGAGGCAAAAAAATAAATATATATATATATATATACAATAATTTATTTGTTGCAGTCAGTAACCATTTTTCATCACCAGTTTCAGCGATTTTGTGGGGGGATGATTTATATTGCCACCACTGTCGAGCGTGTAATTAAGGGAGAGGAGGGGTTGCCACTGCCGCCCCCTGGATCCACCAGTGCATCTTTCACCACAATAATATGGGGCAGTCCTAAGCTGCAAAGTACCTACCCCACAATAGTTATGACCTCGCGTCACTGTATCGTGCCCAACTTAAAACGGCATATGACACTCCTATCCATAATGGTCATAATAAGACATTTCGTCGTCCTGTCAACGCATATGGCTATTAACCCGCGCCCCACTGGGGGGTGTTTGAACACCCCCTCATGTTTTATCCAGATAACGAAAAAACGGCGGCGCGTAGCGCCACCAAATTTGACATAACTATTCACTGACTCTTCGGATATTTGGCGAAAATTCAAGTTTTCGTTCAGGTCAAGTCAGTCACCTGAGGTCAGGTCAAGATGTTTACCTCCCCTTTCCAAAAACGTTTGCGGGGCCATGAGCTAACAGAGTTTCTAAGGGATCGATATCAAACTTTTTGAATAATCCATTAAAGGTACATTAGTATTCTACAACATGTATATCTTCGATTTTTTTTGATCGGTGACCTTAGGTCTCCGGGGATCAATTTTGGCGATCTCCCATTATAAAGTCAATGGAGAAATAATCAAATGCTTTTATTTGTCGGACGATATCAATCCTTCCCTTCTGGAATGAATGTTATCATATGAATATTATGGCTTCGAATCAAGTGATAGGTTTTGCTCAGGGAACAATGACGGGGTCATATGAGGTCGATACCGAGGGGTCACGTCAACACCTTTTCGTAACAATAATTCTGGCCCCATAAATGAAAGTAGAGACTGCAACTTACACCAGTGTGTTTTTCTCGAGTCAACGACACATCTACTGATTGCCAACATGGACCTAGCTTGGGTCCAACCACTTGACCTTGACCTGGAGGTATTTTTTCAAGTTGACCTATAAATAAAATAAAATTGTACATATTTCAAGCGCCTTGAAAAGACAAACACGATGTGCAGTAAAACACAGTATTGAACGTTATCTTTGTTAGGTAAGAAGTTTCCAGAAAATATTTTATCAAATCAGCTTTTTTGGACTTTAATGACCTCTAGAAGCCTAAACTATTGACCTGAGTCAATTTTGAGGACTCCAGATGCGAATTGCAAAATTTTCCTTTGCATAGCGATCGTCTTTTGACCGTTTGTCTTCTAGCTAGCATATGTTTCGAATAATTTGGGGGTTTCTGGGAGCGATGTCCTAAAACTTGAAAATTTGACCTCGAGATGACCTCTCGGTGACCTGAGTTTTCGTGAGTGGAAAATAAAAGTCTGAGAATAGTGTTCGATATGAATTTTCGAATGACGGTTCTAACAGTGGTCTTTTGTTTTTGTCTACGTGTCATGGGAGCCGAGTTAAGGGGGGGTGTTCAAACACCCCCCCCCCCAGTCGGGCGAAGGAAATGCAGAGGCCCAGTCGGGCGCGGGTTAAAACACTTCATAAGACAGTGCCAAGGAGACCAGTGACAATTATATTCATAGCGTACGGTATATATTGTACACGGTTAACGGTCTGTGGTGTGCGGCACATGAAGCTGTACAATCAAATGCGTCCAGCAGATCTGCGTCTGCTTTACCCCAACCTGCTATGTGAAATTCGACTACAGCTTGTGCTAAGCAGCTGATAATGTGGCATGTGTGAACCGTCGGATGGCAATATGACGATCGTAGCGGGGCTTATGACAACCATAACGTAGCATTTTACCATCATAACGCGTAACATGTTGCCATCAAAACGTAACATGTTACCACCATAACGTAGCATTTTACCATCATAACGTAACATGTTGCCATCAAAACGTAACATATTACCATCAAAACGTAACATGTTACCATGATAACTAACATGTTACCATTAAAACGTAACATGTTGCCATCAAAACGTAACATGTTACCATCATAACGTAACATGTTACCATTATAACGTAATATGTTACCATCATAACGGAACATGGTACCATCAAAACGTAACATTTTACCATCATAAAGTAAACTGATACGATAATAGCGTAACATGTTACGGCTATTACGTAACATGTTACGGTTATAGCGTAACATGTTACGATAATAACGTTACATGTTGCGATTGAAACACAGCATTGGCAATCCTAGGCTAGGCACCTCTAGGCTCTCACCTGGTTCACAAAGGCAAAGTTAAACTCGTTTGATCATTCACACCATCTCTTCCCTGGATACAAAAAAAAATGTTTATGTGGCACTCCTGCACACCTCTAACTCACATCCTTCCGCCTCCTTCCGTATCCCTTGACTTCAGCAACACCTTATATGTCTTACGCTATCAATAACATGGCCAACACCTCCATCACCTGGCTTCCTTCTTCTATTTTCCTCACAGGCCAGCTCCCGTCAAATATGGCGCCTTCTATCACAGTTCTGCCTGCTTCTTTTCACATCCTTCAACTTCACCTCCCAATTCCTCCCAATTCACCAACACCTTCCAAGTCCTTCCTCTTGATCAGCAGCTACATCACGCTGCCGTCTCCTTCTGCTCACACGCCTCCCCGCCGTCGGCCACAGTATTTCGTCGACGGCAGCAGAGCAGGCAGGAGCCGCGTCCCAGCAGGTCGCCATCCAGCAGCGTCTGCGGCAGGTTCACACCGGCCGTCTCCGGCAGCATGATGGTGAGGGCGCCTCCGATCAGCGACATGGCGCCGATAATCAGCAAAGGTAGCCCGGCACTTCTCTCGTGCTGAAACGAGGAGAGTTATTTGGTCAGCAGCGTCGAGCTGAATTATGCTGTCTGAATAGATGGAGTTGTGAAATAATCTGTAGTAGCCTTCTAGCCTGAGCCTCAAGGTTCTTTAGGTATGCTAACCCGCGCGGCGTAGGGGAAGGGGAAGGGGGTAAATTTTACCACCTCCCGGGTTTTCTACATTGTTTTGACAACTATGACAGGTAGTGAGGTCAAATTTTATGTACCTTATGCAGCATCAATTTGACGTCTTCCCAAAAATCACGAAAAGTTATGCAGAAATTTGAGAGATACTGACGTTTTAATGACGTCATATCATTCCATTTTAGGTGGAAAAACGATAAAGTTATGATAAATCATGGAAAACATAGTTTTGAGGCAAATTGCCAACAAAAAACGTCAAGAAAGCGGAAAATTGTCTTACTCTATAAAATGGCTATCTCGAATTATCCCATTTTCTGGTTATTGACCCCTCAAAATATAAAAACGGCTTATTTTCAGAAAATTCCCACAAAATCGAAAATTTGTTCCAAGATATTCCCAAAATAGGAGTATTTATGAGAGAACCAAGCATGAGAAATACCCAAACATAATTGCAAAGCGATATCTTTGTCTTTCAGTGACTGATTATTCCCGAAATATAAGTAACTAATACCATATTTTTTAAATAACGTTTTTTGAGGATTTTTGACCAGATACAGATCAATAGAATGTCATTGCTGTATTTATGAAACAAAACTGGTCTAAAAATATGCCTTGTTTATTCATATCAATCAGTTTCTAATTTTACCTTAAATGACCTGACCTTGACCTTTTATGTTGGCAAGTTGTAAAAAAGGCTGCTGATATCAAACTCTACGTGTAAAATAACAACCCCTAAAACATGTATCGCAAAAGCATTGTGTTGACCTCTGGGTAATAGTGACCATGTGTGAGTTTGTGTGCCTTGAACTTTGTTTAAAATTTCCTTTTCACTTAATCCAGGAAATCCAGTAGGTATACCTTTGAGAGCTGTGTGTGCAATGTGCATCAATAGTCTTAATCTAAGGTTTTGAATTGAAAGTATGAAACATGAACTCAAATAACTTGATTTTTACATATGACCTGACCGTGCCCTGACATATAACCTAACTTGATTTTTTATGCATTATATTTGTCTCATTGAGAGCTTTCGATCACGACCTTGTGCATCTCGCTGCGGTCATTAATTCAGAAGATACGAAGGGGGAAAATTTACCCCCTACGCCGCGCGTTCGGCTGAAGACCCTTACGTCGCGCAGGTTAAAACACAACAAAACATATCTCTGAAACAGTAAATCTCCCCCGCATCTCTCCGATAATGCAACGAATGTCATTTGTTGCAAACAAATATAGCATTTAGCATGAGCCAACATTTAGCACATTAAGTAGCAAGGAACATATCAAAGATAAATGTGTGAAAGTACCTATAAGATTCCAATACAAGGTTCAGTTCAAGTAAGTTTTCATGTCACCATACATAAGGGAATGACCAAAAGCTGAATTATTCATATCCTTGGGTATCTTCCTCGCTAGTGTGAGATATGGCGTACTCAGTAAGATATCACTAGTCAAATGTCACGCAAATCGAAGGTAATGCACGTTCATACATCGCCTGTTCAGTGTTCACTGCAAGAGACCAGATTGTAATGGAAAAATTAAATGTAATCCTAGTACATAACGGGAATGGGATGTAACAGAAAGCTGCATCTACAAATGCCTGTTATGGAACAAAATGGAACAGGACAAGTTGTTCCGACCGCTGCTTTCTAACTGGAATGGAATGAAAAGGGGAAGGAGGTAAATCATAATGAGTTAATGACGGAACGGAATGTAGTGCAAGCAAGAGCCCGTGAAACTTGAATGGAATGGTGACCGAAATGTTGTTCCGATCTAATCCTTACTTTCGGCACTGGCCAAATCATCGATTTGCTACTAAGATCTCGCCGGTTAAGATCGCCTGCCTCACCAGATAGACGATGGATGGGCTGACGAAGATCGCCACGCCGCCGAGCGTCTCGCCTCCTCACCAGATAGCGATGGATGGGCTGACGAAGATCGCCACGCCGCTCGAGCCGTCTCGCCTCCTCCCGAGATAACGATGGATGGGCTGACGAAGATCGCCACGCCGCGAGTGCGTCTCGCCTGCCTCACCAGATAGACGATGGATGGCTGACGAAAGAGCGCCACGCCGGCCGAGCGTCTCGTTCAGGCTAAGATCCGATTAAGATGGCCTCCTTCACCAGAGAGACGATGATGGGCTGACGAAGATTGCCACGCCGCCGAGCGACTCGCCTGCTCACCAGATAGACGATGGATGGCTGACGAAATTCGCCACGCGCCGGCTCTCGCTCCTCACCAGCATAGACGATGATGGGGCTGACGAAGATTCGCCACGCCACCGAGCGTTCGCTCCTCACCAGAAGACGATGGAATGGGCTGACGAGATTCGCCACGCCGCCGAGCGTCTGCGCCTTTCCCCACCAGATAGACGATATGGGGCTGACGAAGATCGCACGGCCGCCGAGCGTCTTCGCGCTTCCTCACCAGATAGACGATGGATGGGCTGACGCCAAATGCGCCATCGCTCTCGTCCGAGCGTCTCGGCCTGCCACCCAGATAGACGAATGGATGGGCGACGAAGATCGCCACGGCCGCCGAGCGTTCTCGCCTGCTCACCAGATAGACGATGGATATAGGGTCGACGAAGATCACCATACGACCGCCTGAAAGCGTCTTCGGCCTAGCTACATCGCCATTATTAGACGATGGATGGGCTGACGAAGATTCGCCACGTGCGGCCCCGAGATCGCTCTCTCCTGCTTCACCAGATAGACGATGGATGGGCTGACGAAGATCGCCACGCGCCGAAGCGGTCTCGCCTGCTCACCAGATAGACGATGGATGGGCTGGACGAAGATCGCCACGGCGCCGAGCGTCTTCGCCTCCTCACCAGATAGACGATAGATTTGGCTGACGAACGATCGCCACGCCGCCGGAGCGATCTCGCCTGATGCTTGCACCAGATGGACGAGGATGGGCTTCGCGAGAGGTCGCACGCCGCCGTAGCGTCTCGCTCTGCGAGTGTCGCGTCACATACAAGCTCCAGACGATCGGATGGGCTTGACGAAATCGCCACGCCGCCGAGCGTCTCGGCCTGCTCACGGCAGATGAGGCCGATGATGGCTTGACGAAGATGCGCCCACGCCGCCGAGCGTCTCGCCCTCTCACCCAGATAGACGGATGGATGGGCTACGAAGACATGCGCCACCGCCGCGAGCGTCTCGGGCCTGCCTCACCAGATAGACGGATGGATGGGCTGCACGGAAGAACGCCACGCCGCCGAGCGTCTCGGCCTCCTCACCAGATTAGACGATGAATGGGCTGACGTAAGATCGCCACGCCGGCCGAGCGTCTCGGCCTTGCCTCACCAGATAGGACGATGGATGGCTGACGAAGATCGCCTCGCCGCCGAGCGTGCTTTTCAGCCTTGCTCACCAGATAGACGCTGGAATGGGCGCACGATGATCGCACCAACCCGCCGGCGTCTCGCCGATGCTTCAACCAGTAATAGACGTGGATGGCGGTGACGAAGATCGCCATGCAGCCGCCGCGAGAGTGCCTCCGGCCTTGATCACCCGAGATTGTGACGAGGATGGGCGACGAAGAAGTCGCCACGCACGCCGAGCGCGTCTCTGCTGGCTGCTATCACACAGATAGACGATGCGTGGGCTGACGATAAGATCGCCACGCCGCCGAGCGTCTCGCCTGCTCACCAGATAGACGATGGATGGGCTGACGAAGATCGCCACGCCGCCGAGCGTCTCGTACAGGGCCATGCTCTGTCCTCGGATGACGGTTGGGAACAGCTCCGGCCCGTACTGCAGACAGATGCTGTAGGCGCCCATGATGAGCATGCGACCCATCAGACCCAGCGCCAGCCGCAGGCCTGATGGCAGAACTGTGGGCAGAGAGAGGCGACGTCAGCTAGGAGGGAGGGCGAGAGAGCAATCCCAGACCAAAAGAAGGAAGAGGCAGGAGGCACTGAGTAGTTGTCTGCAGTGCAGTCTGTCGCAGTTGCAGCAGTCTTTGAACTGTCAGTTGCGGCAGTCTTTGAACTGTCAGTTGCGGCAGTCTAGACTGTCAGTGCAGCGTCTTTGAACTGTACAGTTCGCGGCGAGTCTTTCTTAACTGGTTCAGTTGCGGCAGTCTTTGAACTGTACAGTGTGCGGCAGTCTTTGAACTGCCAGTTTGCAGCAGGTCTTGAATGTCAGTGCGGCATCTTTGAACTGTCAAAGTTGCTAGGCAGTCGTTTTATACTGTCACAGGTGCACGCAGATTTCTCTTGGAACATGTCAGTTGCAGCGTCTTTGAACTGTCAGTTCGAGTCAGTCTTTGAACTTCAGTTGCGCAACCGGATCTAAACTGCATGATGACGGCAGCATGTTGAACTTGTCATAGTATGCATGTGATACCTATAGTCATCTTGAAACTGTCAAGTTGTCTGCATTCTATTGAACTGTCAGTTGCGGCAGTCTTTGAACTGTCAGTTGCGGCAGTCTTTGAACTGTCAGTTACGGCAGTCTTTGAACTGTCAGTGGCGGCAGTGCAGAGAACTGTTGCGCATTGGTTCTCCGCTTCGCTAGACAAGTCGGATGTTTGTTTATTTCGTATAATTCCTTCGTGGTTTGATTACTGTGCTTACTGTTCACCCATCGAACAAAACGATAAGCGTCATGCAGTTCCAACATACCATATCAGATTCCTCAAAGCACCATGTCCGTCCCTCATTAAACCATCTCACGTCCCATGTTTGGTGTCAAGAAGGGACAATAATCTCAAGATCACATCGAACTCTTTAAAGCTCAATTTTCCTCCCTCACCAAATCACCTCGCATACTCCCTTTGACTTCCCCAAGTGGGTGCCACATCACCTGCTCCACCTCACCCAATCGCTCGCTTGTTTCGCTCAACAACTTCACTCTCCTTCACTCACCGTCCTGCAGCAGCGCGTACAGAACGCCGCAAGTGCCGGACGAGACGAAGAAGAGCGCCATCGGCCACTTCCTTCCCAGCGCGTTGATGACGAACGGCACGGCCATGGCGATCAACTCGGTGGTGGATCCCAGTGAGAAGGAGCTCAGCACCGAGCCTCCCAGGTTGCCTGTGTTCTGCGTGTGTCCGTAGAAGCACAGGCACGAGATCATCCTGCAGTGGAGAAGACTCGTGAAAAGACAGTGGAGAAGCTCGTGAAACCACAGCTTACGGCATAAGGTGTGCTCCGGTGGAGGATACACCTTGGAGCAGGGTGAGCGAGATCCAGACAGCGTATGACCGTGCTGTCACACTGCGTAAGACTTGGGCCTTCCAGCCCTTCATCGGCATTCAACAGCAATGCAGGAAGGAATCTAGATGTAACATAACCGCATCTGCATGCGGGTATTCGCTAAGATAAGATGGGATGAGGTCACACCAGTCACCAGCTATGGCTGTAGAAGTCTTCCAAAGAAGCTTCATCATGGCAGAGACATTGACCGTGTGCAATTAGACAGCACCACGACTCACCAGAGCACGATAGCCAGCACGGCGACTCACCAGAGCACGATAGCCAGCACCACGACTCACCAGAGCACGATAGACAGACACGACTCACCAGAGCGATAGACAGCACCGACTCACAGAGCAGATAAGAAGCACACGACTACGAGAGACCGATAGACAGCACCACGATCACCAGAGCAGATGACAGCACAGATCACAAGAACGATGCCGCAACGCTCACAGAGCAGATAGCAGCCACGATCACAGAGACGATAGCCACACAGAACTCACCAGAGCACGATAGATCAGAAACCGTACTTCACGCATGAGCAAGATAGCAGACACGACTAAGAGACGAATAGAGACAGTCACAGAGACAGATAGACAGAAGTCATCAGAGCCGATAGAAGACCGTAGACTACAGAGACGATAAGCCAATGCAACGATCACAGAGAGATGAGACTTACGACTACGGAGACGATAGCAGCAACGACTCACCAGAGACGATAGCAGAACCTGAGATCCAGAGACAGATAGCCAGAACCACGACTCCACCAGAGCACGATAGACAGACCACGACTCCCAGAGCCGATAGAGCACACAGCTACAGAGGCACGATGAGCACGACTACCAGGCAGATAGCCAGCAACAGACTCACAGGAGCACGATAGACAGCACACGATCACCAGAGAGTAGAAGACATGAATAAAAAAGGTAAGAGACCACGCCACCAACATCCACAAAGCACCGATGAGCAAACAAGATAACCAGAGCAACGATAGACGCATCACGACTCACCGAGACGATAGCAGAAGATCATCAGAAGCAACGATAGCAGGACAGATCACCAGGAGACGATAGCAGACACGGACTCCAACTCAAGATGATAGACAGCACTACGACTCCCAGAGAGATAGCAGCACCAGAGCACGATAGCCAGCACCATGTTCTTCAGCAGCCAAGGGTGCTTGCGCACAAGCAGCATACTCTGTGTCTGCTTGTCGGGCTCCTGGGCCGTTATGTCCACGAGCACCTCTGCGAAGGCGTCCTCGTCCAAGGTCCGGCCGTTGACGACAGCAATCCTCCTCAGGAGGACGGCAGCCTCCTCGCCGCGATCGTGCACCATCAGCCAGGAGGAAGACTCGGGGATGTAGCTGCCGAGCAACAAGCGTGTTGGAGGAAAAATTATTGAATATTCCTGTGCACAAGTTGACTGTAACATTCATGATAGATAAAGTGAAAATTCATCAATACAATTGACCGTACCATGACTGGTCTATTTTACAATACGTCTGCATGCATGTTCACGCCGTTTGGTTACCTCCAGCAGGCAGCAGCATACAACTACTGTCTCCGGAGACAGTTCACTGATAGAGAGCTGAGGCAATGCCACTCATTTATTGATAAAGTTTAAAGACGACAGTGAGAAAAAGCGGCAAACTTAAACATCAAGATAAGCCAGGCAGCATCTCGTGACTACATATGTAAGGAGATACATACCTATTTACCGGTAGAAGGTGACCGTCATCAAAAGCGATGACCTGGCCGGAGAGCAGCATTACCTATCTCGTTTCCACTCACCGATGGCAGAAGAAGCCTCGGGCTCCGATGTGTGGGTATCACGATGGCAAGAAGACAGCATGTGGCACTCACCAACGGCAGAAACAGCATAGGTCACGATGGAAGACAGCATCGGGCTTACCGATGGGAGAGACAGCATGGGACTTCCACGATGGCAGAGAGACAGCATGGGCACTTCACGATGGCAGAGACAGCATCGGGCACTCACCGATGGCAGAAGAAAAGCATGGGGATAAGTGGCGAAAAAGTCTCGAGCCTACGTGGAGCGAAAGTATACGGGCATTCACGATGGCAAAACAGCATCGGGGACTCACCGATGGCAGAAGACAGCATGGGCAACTCCCGATGCCAGAAGAACAGCTCGCGGCAACTCAGATGGCGAAGACAGCATCGGGCACTCACGATGGAGAAACAGCACGCGGCACTCCCGATGGAGAAAACAGATCGGGATCACGATGGAGAAGAAAGATCGGGGACTCACGATGGAGAAGAAGCATCGTGGGTCACGATGGCAGAAAAAGATCGGGCACTCACCGATGGCAGAAGAGCATCGCGGACTACCGATGGCGAAGGAAGATCGGGCCATCACGAATGGCAGAAGACAGCATGCGGGAGATCGGATACCAGGTTAGGTAGTATGTGTTTTATTGGATGGAAGGCGACACTCACCGAGAGAACGCGACACTCACCGACAGAAGGCGACACTCACCGATAGAAGGCGACACTCACCGATAGAAGGCTACCGTCAGCAGCAGTGGCAGACTGGACAGCAGCATCAGTGTTCGCCAGTCCCACACAGCGTAGGCGATCCAGGGCAGGAGCGCGCCTCCCAGACTCCAGGAGCCGATCAGAGCCAACAGAGGGTAGATCCGGGCAGAGGCACCGCAGTACTCAATCACTGGCGACCAGGCATTGTCATGGATCGGGTGCACCCATTGGGTGCCCAGTTGTCCACCCAATTATTCCGATTGTCTTGGTTGGGTATGCATTTTTTAACTTTGCATGGGTACTGGGCGGGCATGGGTAATGGGTATGGCAATTTTTGAATAATGTCGCTAAGCATGATTTTTTTTACTTGACAACCAAATGTTTAACCAAGTAATATGTTAAAAACGATATAGGAACTTGATCAGTAAACTTAGGCATGATAACTGTAGTTACTACAGTTATTTATGACTTAGGTAATTATATGACAACAATGAATCGTTGTAAGTAATAGAAGAGTAAGATTTAGCAAAAAATATGCCCGATCCAAAGTCTGATCCAATCTGACAATGTTGACCAAAAAGTGTTCGTTAAGTCTAAATCAGCAGCAACACACAGGTGCCTGATATTATTTCCGATAATAGTATGCGAGTAAATATGATAGGATATTTTTTTTAAATAATTATCTGCCTTATCTGGATGGGCCCCAATGGGCATCATGGGCCTCCATATTATGAATTTGAATGGGTCTGGTCTGGGTCTGGGGCTGGGCTTGGTGTTCATGGGCTTCGGATGGGCTGAGCTTGGGGTTAAGGCACCTATGACAATCTCTGCTGGCGAGTGGCGACACACATTGGTAACAACCCGAGATACTGCTTTAACCCGCGCACTGCAGGGGGGGGTTGATTTCCGCCCCCCTCAGGTTTTTCTAGAGTAGCGGTAAAACGGCGGCACGCAGCGCCGCTAAATTTCGTACACCTGTTTGGGCATCAATTACCCACACTTTGGAAAAGTTTTGACTTGAGGTCATCTCCAGGTCAGGCACAAGTCCTTGTCAAGTGACCTCACCTTCAAAAATGTTTGCGTTTCGTGCCAGAAGCCACAGTTTTTTTTCGAAAAGTTGTTGAAATCTTGCAGGATTTCATAAGAATATCAGTACCTAAACAATTCTTTTATCTCGATTTTTCGTATCGGTGATCAAAGGTCAGGTCAATTCCTGGCGCCTCCCTTATAAGTGAATGGAAAATAAAACAATGCTTCCTTTCAATAAATCATGCAGTTGGATCAGGCTAATCTCTTTCAGAATCATTCTATTGTTAGCTCATTCTAATGATCACAAGGCTGCAATTGTTGCTCGTGACTCACAAGGTCATCTGAGGTCATCTGAGGGTCATCCAAGCAATGATTTGCTAATAACTATTGATAGAAAGAGATAGAGACGATTTAGTTGACACCAATAATGGTGTCGTCTAGTGTGGCGCGTTTTGCCCCATGATGCAGGTATGACTACTGGGTCACCAAATGAACTTGACCTGAGGTCAAATTTTGAGTTACCGGTCACCGTCCACTATTATGTTTTTCAAAAGCGCCATCATGAGACAACACGCATGGTGTCAAAACTGTTTACCCTATTCTTTTCTTAGGTGATATGCTATTCACGGAAAAAACTGTTTTTGGCTAAAAACAGTATGTTTGACCTTTCAATGACCTCTGGAGCCCTAACTATTGATCTGAAGATCAATGTTTGAGGACATAACATCGCGATGCAAATTTCAATGGCTTATCGATTGTCTCTTATAAATCGTCTTGCTCTAGTATCATAAGTTTCCGAGATAATCGGCGGGTTTTTGGAAAAGAGTGCTTAAAAGAGTCCTAATAAACCGGATAAATTGACCTTTTGGTGACCACTGGGTTGACCTCAATTGTGAACCTGATCAAGAAAAACACAGAAATACTTTCGATAGAGCTTGCCTTAGAGCTATCTAATGCCGTTTCCCGCTTGGTCGCTCACGTTGCGTAGTTTTGGCTGATTCACGGGGGGGGGGGCGGAAATCAACCCCCCTGCAGTTCGTTTCGGGCGGAACCCCCTGCGAGTGGCGCGGCGTTTAAACAGCAACATTAGTCATCGTTCGCTATTTCGTCCGAGATACTGCCTTAACAACAAACAACTAGTCATGATCGATAACTTTTGTTATTGGATGTTATTGGAATTGATTTCGTTATGTCGTTATATTCTGACATGGACACGAAAGGAAGTACTGATTCAGTGCTACTAGGTCTGAAGAGGAAACTTAGTCTATGCGTGGTTCACAAAATAATGGCATACAGCGCAGGTGAGGCAGCACACCAGCGAGGGTGAAAAAGGAGGAGCACCGCCCTATATGCTATTTTGACATGTTTGACATCAGCCCTAATGGTAGGTAAGTGTGAAATAGCCAGTGGCGGATCCAGATAATCTTCAAGGAAGGGGCCATCAATTGCAGCTGTGTCCCTACCTATACCCAAACAAATATGAACACTCAACGGATTTGGTCCACTATATAGTTTGAGAGTGCCCCTATTTCATATTTGTTTTCTAACAAAACAGATTTTGACAATTTGGTAAAAACGTTGGCTATCCCCATGTATCTGCAATATCAGTCCATACCATTTTGTATCATTTAAAGTGCTGCGAATGGTGCTAAAGTATATAATTTGTAAGTAAAGCCATAGATAACAGCAGACCTATATATTTATATCTATATCTATGGTAGAGGAAACAGTTCACCTTGTCAATGGGGTTTTGAGTTGAGATATCCGAGTTGTTCCCCATACTCGAAAATAACTTGAGAAGCTCTCACATATTCATAGAAACCCCTCAATTAATTTATATTGAGTTGTACAAGTCGGTAACTAGAGTACTAGGTAACTCCAGTCGCTGATTGGCTGATTTTGGCTGATTTGACGCATGATTATGACGCACAGATGACGTAAGACTTGTGAAAAGTGTTTAAATAAACAATGCAACAGATAGTGCATGGACAAGAACAAGCTGTTTCAGTACCTTTTTTTTTTGATTGCAAGAATGAACTTTGTATCGTGATTTTGATGTTTAAATCGTCTATAAAACATTTTTCTTGGCAACATTTTGCAGCGTATGTACTACTGCTATTTAACGTGTCTTTTTCAGAAAAACAGCTTACATGCAACCACTGATCAATTTGCATTAATTTTTTTCTCAAAAACTGACAAAATCGGATAAATATTCGGTCGATTTTTGGACATTTTATAAGATGATGTCATTTTGCGGGGTAGCACCGACAGCGGGGTAACACCGTCCGTCATTGATCGGTGTAGGTCGTATGAGTGTATCAGTGGCTGCGGCCGTTTAACTAGAATAGCTACAATCACCAAAGTTGCAGGAGGTCTTGTAAGGTCTAGGTGTTGCAGGAGGTCTCTTGAGCTCTTGTGAGCTCTTCATGGTATGAAGATTGTACTGGTCACCATATGTCAAGTCCTTTTGGGCCGCAGTGGGTCACATGTCTCGGACATTTCTCACTTTTCATTACTGACGTTTTCTTATATTTTCTTACCAGCGCTACAAATTGGGAATTAAAGGTGATATCGGAGCTTTTATGGCAAAACTTGACTTCAGACATCCTGTAGCTTCTAAATAGGTCAAATTATCCCAATCGTTCTAGTATAACGAACGTTCATTCTATTCATTACACTGTACTGCTACCAACTAATTTATTCATGCATTCACTCTTCACTTTACAATGCTATAAAACATAGCCAATTCATTTAAAAAACGTATACCTATCTCTGCTTCAACAACAAAAAAGTGCATCTAATTGTGCGCGTGATGAGAAAAGTGGTTCTGGGGTGCAACTGCAAGCATTTTAGTAGGGCCGAACTTAATATTGCATGCTGCTGGGGTAGCCCGCCTGGGGACTACCGCAGCTTAGGGGTATACCCCCATGCTGGGGTAGCCCCGCCTGGGGATACCCGCAGCTTCAGGGGTATATCCCCCATGCTGGGGGTAGCCCGCGCCCTGGGGACTACCGCCAGCTTAGGGGTAGATACTCCCATGCTGGGGTAGCCCCGCCTGGGGACTACCGCAGCTTAGGGGCATACCCCCATGCTGGGGTACTCCCTCCAAAATGGGCGGTGTCACCCAAAACCCCTGTTTTTGACTTAAAGGGAAATAATCACCTTTTTTCCACTAAAATTGAATTATCACTTGAAATTGACAGACGAGACCAAAATATATTGTAAATTCCTCACATTTTGCATACAAGCTTTCCTTTCAAAAGATATTGCAATTCAAAGTTAGTAAGCGTTCCACGCTTAAAACGACCGGTACTTGCAAGGTGCTTGCAAGTATTTTTGGTCCTCGTCAAACTGCGGACTGCCGTGTTTTGAGCTTTCGCGAAAACGCGTCAGGGCGGCGATATTTGCCCCCCGGTCTAGCGCGGGCTTAGGGCGACACCAGACGGCTGATGAAGAGGAGGGAGGGCAACTTGACCAAGAGGGTAGTAGAGGTTACTGACCAGGTAGCCGTTTTTGAAGAGCAGTCAATCGATGCATGCGATAGCAGTGTGTCATATTGCTTTGATTCTCGTGCGGACTTCAAAAATGTTCCTTTCAACATAAAGGGAGTGTGCCTACTCACATTGGTCATTTGGAGTTGTTGACACTAGTCTGTAGAGAAGATTTTTCTGAATTTAGCAATGTACTTCATTTTCCCAGATTCACTATAGTTGCTGAGATATTCCAAATTCGCCAAGATCATTCCGGCGGAAGAAAAAAAATTGTCAATATTCGCCAGAGAGCTTTCGCTACTGGAAGCATTGCCCTTAAAGGGAGTGTGCCTACTCTTTTGAAATGACAAATATATTTTTATTACGGTAAGAAGCTATTGCTTTGATTCTTGGTTACGATTAAAAATTCACGTCTTGGAGGCCCCTTTAATTGAATTTGGTACTTATATTCTGTTTTGCATTTGTTTGTTTGTTCAAACTCATAAACGATCGTCACTATAACCATGGAGAGAAATACACTGGATTAGCGCACTCATGCGGAAAAATGTGGACGACAATACGACAATACAGGAGAGACGGTTTGGTTTATGTTAAATAGCGTCGAAACGCGGAAGTGCTTCAGATGATTTTTCCCTTTGAAAGTACAGTTGTTGTTTTTTAACGCATATGAAAATTGGTATATACAGGGTTTTTCATAATGAATGTTACTTTTAAATCAGCCGTAAGAAGACCAAAAATATGTTAAAGCACATGGACTTTCAGGTTTTATTGTTGCAAAAACATTAAGGTTTTTATCAGAGCAAAAATTATCCGGAATTAATTAATCAAATGAATGTTATGGGCCTGCAATGTCGAGGCCCAAAAAACGATCAACGCGCCATTTTCAAACGAAAAGGAAGTTTTGATTGCCTCTCAGTATGGTGCTCTGAAAAGCGTAGCTGCCGTGCGCCGAAAGTTTTGCAGTCACCCAGCCCAGCTTCTTTCGCATAATCTGCTACACGGTTGTCGTGGATGTGCCCAGCAACTTGGCAATATTAAGGACAGAGAAACTTTTCTTGGCTGCTTGATATGGTTCCAACATCTGCCGAATTTTCTCAACAAGCTCAGCGGATTTTACAGTTCGACCTTGAAGCTTTGATGGGGAGACTGAGCCTGTGAATTGAAACTTTCCATCAGCAGCCGCCCACTTGAAAGCCCAACCTTGATGGTGTGCAATATGCATGGGCTCCGCCACATGGAGGGGGACTTGGAAGGACGGTGGTCTCTCCCCATTTTGGGGATTTAAAACCATATACGCCAATGGGTGTTTGCATTAAAAATAATTTTCTTCCGAATGCCACTGTTCCCTGCCAATTTAATGTCTTCCCTCCACACTGCCCCTGTGGCGGAAACCTCTGATGTCATGGCCATTTAATTTTTCTTGGAGTGACTAACCAAACTTTCAGTACACTGCAGCTATGCTTTTCAGCGGAACGCATACTGGAAGAGACCAATATAAATTTCCACTTCGTTAGAAATGAGCGTAAGCGTTGCAGGCGTTTCTTTGGCCTCGACATTGAAAGCCTATAACTTTTAATATATTAATTTCTCGGGATAATTTTTGCACCATAAAACTTCACGTTTTTGCAACAATAAAATCTGAAAACCACGTGGCTTTATCATTTTTGGGTCTTCCTACGGCTGAATTTAAAAGTAAAATTCATTAGAAAAACCCTGTTAGAATCCTTGGAAGGTAAGATCCTATGGTGGCCGGTGCAGTTGCTGTACATTCAATTGGTTATTTATAATATGGAAATGTGTAATGCCATTCAAATATGGGATCTAACAATAAATAAGTACCTATTTGTTCTAAACATACCTTTGCGGTAATGTTGTTTATCAATTGCCGTTGAAGAGCAATTTGAGTGAAAGAGTTTACAATATAAGGCTTTAAGTTGGAAAGTATGACCATCACCATCAACTTAGAAATAATTATTTTTATCTTGCCGGCCTGTGCCACCCCCTGAAACAAATGTGACCATTATTTCGAAATATTTCCATATGATTCGGATGCGTTCATGGAGAGCTTTCATATGCCGCCTTAGCGGGCTTCTCGTTGCGGTTATTAGATCGGAAGAAAACGAGGGGGACGTGTTCCAACTTAGATGTGGTTGCGGGAGGCTCTCCTGTATGCCGATAGCTTCGCGCTTCGACCGCTAAGGCGGCCGCCTGGTGCTCTTGCATCCAAAGGCGCGACAGAGAGAGGCCAATACAGGGTATTTTCTCTCCAATCGCTATACAACATAGTAGCGAAGATGTTTACCTATAATGGCGACACTATAAGAACGGATAAACAACCTTTATGAGCAATGTATAGTTTGTTTACAGTGATCGAGAATCTGTTCGGCAGCTGGTATCAGTGCTCACGAGTTTTTTCTATTGGCCAGAGCTAACAATATATGCTAGCCGTTGTAATTTAAGGAGCAATGCCTTTTCTAGTAGCGAAAGCTCTCTTGGCAATGTTTGATAATTAAGTACTTGCCAGATGTGATTGCGACTTGGAATATCTCGAGCAATAACGTGCATCTTGCGGCGATGAAGTGCATGGCTAAATTCAGAAAAATCTGTTCTACGACCTTGTGTCAACAACCTCCACTGACCAATGTGAGCAGTGTGCACTCACTCCTTTAAATTACAACGCTAGCAATATTGTTAGCACTAGCCAATAGAAAACAACTCGTGAGCACTGATAGCAGCTGACGAACAGAGACTCAATAACTATAAATAAACCCATGCATTGTTCGCATGGGTTTGTTTTTTTGTCTTTGGTGCGCCATTGTAGGATCTTCGTACTCTGTTTATAGTGGCGATCGTTAATGAGTTTTGAAACAAAACAAATGCAAAACAGAATATAAGTAAAAATTCAACTAAAAGGGCTCCAGACGAGAATTTTATCGTAATCAATGATCAACCGTAAAGCTTCTTACCGTAATAAAAATATATTTCACATTTCAAAAGAGTATGCACACTCCCTTTAATTCGCGCCCACTAGGCGGGGGAGTGTTTGAACACCCCCTCCTGTTTTATCGAGATAACGAAAAAACAGCAACGCGTAGTGCCGCCAAATATGGCATAACTTATCATTGATCCTATCCGCACATTTTTCGAAAATTAAAGTTTCGTGTCAGATTAGGTCAGGTCACCAGGTCAGGTCAAGTAACCCCACCTCCCAAAAAGTTTGCGGTCGTGCCATGACAAAAGTTTCTAAGGGATCAATATCAAACTTTTAGGATTACCTTAACCCGCGCGGCGTAGGGGTCTCTAGCCGAACGCGCTTTGTAGGGGGAGGGGTAAATTTTACCCCCTCTTATCTTCCGAACCAATAACTGCAGCGAGACGCACAAGGCGGCAATCGAAAGCTCTCAATGAAACAAATCGAATGCATACCCGAAATTTTTCAAGTTAGGTCAATTGTAAGGTCAGGTCCAGGTATATGGGAAGTTCGGTTATTGAGTATTAACAAAGGTTCATACTTTCATTTATAATCCTTTGGATTAAGACTATCAATGCACATGAAGCTCTCAAAGGTGTAATACATCTATTGCATTAAGTAAAAGTGAAAATGCATGTCAAGGTCAAGGTCAGGTCACAAAAGGTCACTGTCACGAAGAGGTAAAGCAAGTCTTGTGACACATGTTTTAGGGGTTATTTTGCACGTAAAAATCGATAGAAACAGCCATTTTTAAACTTGACCCTGTCAAAGGTCAAGATCAGGTCATCTAAGGTCAAAACTGAAAACTGACTAATATGAATAAACAATGCATGTTTCTAGGTTAGTTGTCTCATAAACACAAAAATGACATTTATATATCTGTATCAGGTCAAAAAATCCAAAAAAACGTTATTTTTGACAAATGGACGTATTACCTACTTATGCTTGGGGCATCAGTCAGCTGAAAAATGAAATTTACTTTGAATTGTTTTGGGTATTCATTACAACTTGGTTCTCATTATATATATTTCGGTTTTTTAAATGTCTTGAAATGTTTACATTTTTTTGGCGAAAAAAAAATGGGGTCAAAAACCAAAACGTTTTTCACAAATCCGAAATTGCCTCTTGTAGATAATTAAATTTCCTTTCTTAAACAGTTCTACGGTTACAATTTGCTTTAAAGCTATGTTTGCTACGATGCATCAAACATTTATCGTTATTCATCCAAAAATGGCATGCCATAACGTCATCAAAACGTCATTATCTCCCAAAGTTCTGAAATTTTTTCGATGCATTTTTTTAGGAAGACGTCAAATTGATGCTGAATAAGGTACTGAAACTTGAACGTCGTTATCTATTACCGTTTTGAAGTTATTGCGGAAATACGGGAGGGGGGTAATATTTACCCCCCCTACGCCGCGCGGGTTAAGTCATCAGTATCTACAAAATGTGTGTCTCTGATTTTTGACATCGGTGACCTGAGGTCAGGTTAATTTTGTGATCTCCCATTATAAGTCAACGGATAAATATTAAAATGCTTTGTTTTTCGACGATTTCAGTCCATTCCCTTCTGGATAATATTACCATGTGATATTATGCATGATCCAAGGGCAGGTTTTGTTCAGTGACCCATACGTGGTCATCTGGGGTCATCCGAGGTCACCAACACCTTTTCGTCAATAACTCTGGACATAATGCAGATAGAGGTGTGGAACTTTCACCAATGTGTTTGTCTCGTCAAGACACGTCTCCTGATATGCAGCATGACCTACTTTGGTCACCATTTAACCTTGACCTGAGGTCATTTTTTTAAGTTGACCTAACATGATCAAATTTAGCAATTTCCAGAGCGTCTTGACGAGACAAACACGATGGTGTAAACAGTATTATGTTATCTTTGTTAGGTTAGAAGTTATTGTCAAAAATATGTTTTACCAAAAATAAGTATTTTTTACTTTAATGACCTCAAGAGCCTAAAGTATTGCCCTTAGGTCAAATTGGAGCTCAACTAGGTCGATTGAAAATTGCTATGGATATTGATTTCTGTTAGACGATTGTTTCTAGATAGCATAGTTTCAGAGATATTTTGGGGTTTCTGGAACGATGTCCTAAAACTGGAAAATTTGACCTTCGATAACCACTGGTGACCTGAAATTTGACGTGAGCAAAAAAAATGAAATAGTTTCGAAATCATTTTGGATGATGGTTCGAACAGTGCTTTTTGTTTTGGTCTACGTTCCATAGGAGCCGAGTTAGAAGGGGGTGTTCACCCCCCCCCCCAGTAGGGCGCGGGAAATGCAGAGTCCCAGTGGGGCGCAGGGTTAACTAACACCGGTATTTACGCATACTAGACACCCATAGTTGTAACTATTATTGCACCGTGTAGCGGCGCCAAAATTTGAAGTTTTAAGCCCGCTGGAGAACTAGTTTTTGCTAATGGAACCAGGATGCAGGGTCATAACAAGGAAATATGTCTGGAGCAAAAGGTGGTGTCAAAAGACATGTTGCCCCCATTCAAGGTCAAAGGTGGAACCATAGCCCAATGTCCTCCCCCCCCCCTGCGGCGACCAGTGTGAACAGTCTATATTATACCCTTTTGTACTGGAAATAACATTAATGTATTTGCGCTGCGTAGCGGCGCATTTTTTATTTTTTTGCTTTTATTTTGGGCCTGAATAATAAAGCTCTCAACGATTCGAAAGGTTCTAATGTATCAGCCAAAGGGCACCAATGCAGCCAATCAATCCGATTCTCTCACCGCAAAGATGGAGGGCATTTCGCCGAAGTGGCGCAAGTTTTTGATATTTTTTAGATTTTGTTTTAAAATTAAAACAGCTTGGTTGATGTTGCTGACCACTACGTTTCATGGATTTCCAGCCATGAACCACGTTATACAAAAATATAAACGGCGGGCAGTATGGGTTCGTTCGCGACAAAAAGCAATAGTCAATAAACTTCGTAACATCGAGGACTTATCTGAACGCACGTAAGTAATATGCTACGCGAAGTGGCGGGTTTTTGTTGAGTCATAATTTTGCACCATTTGGCATAAAATAGGTGGGTTTTTCAGCAATTTTATGCAGACCAACCATTACTGCGCTACCTCTTTCCTCTGAATTAAAGTGAACGCTTTAGTCAGGTCCCCCCCGCCCCCCCCTCAGCTGTCCCCACCGCCTATGGAAGTAGATCCCGACTCCTGAGGGGCCCTGAGGCAGAGTGCCCCCTCAAGCCGACAGAGGCTCCCTCAGGCCTGCAGAGGTCCCCTCACGTCAACAGAGGGCCCCCTCAAGCCGACAGAGGCTCCCTCAGGCCTGCAGAGGTCCCCTCACGTCAACAGAGGGCCCCCTCAGGCCGACAGAGTGACCCCAGGTCGGCAAAGTGCCCTTCAGGCCAATGGAGGGCCTCTCAGGCCGTCCCTCAAGTCAACCAACTACAGAGTGCCCTTAAAGACGACAGAGGGCTCTTCAGGCGGCCCCTCAGGTCAGCAGTGAAGAGAGCGCTCTTCAAGACGACAGAGTGCCGCCTCAGGTAGCCAGAGTGCCCCCTCGGGCGGCCAAGGTGCCCCCTCAGGCGTCAAGAGGGGCCCACAGGCGGCCAGTGTGCCCCCTCAGGCAACCAGAGTGGCCCCTCAGGCGGCCGGAGTGCCCCCTGAGGCGGCAAGAGGGCCCCCTCAGGCGGTCAGAGTGCCCCCTCAGGCCTTGCGTTTTGTTGTTTTACTACTACTTTGCTTGCACTTCATTTAAAAGCAGAGTGAAATTCGCTTCAAGTCACTTTGATCGCCTTTGGGGACCCCTCGGGCCATTGTGCCCCTTCGAGACATGGTCCCCTGCCCTCCTCTGGATCCGCCCCTGGAAGTATCTAAGCATATTTATGTATTTGCAACATAAATAAACGAGCGTGCGAGGCAGGGTTGTGACATGTTGGATAGTGGATACTTTACTAGCCTTCACTAACCTAGCATGTAGGGCAGATGTGAGATGGTGTGGTGCGCTGTTCCCACCAGGAACCGTATGGTAGCCAGAGCTGCCATATTGGACTAACCTAGCATGTAGGGCAGATGTGAGATGGTGTGGTGGGCTGTTCCCACCAGGAACCGTATGGTAGCCAGAGCTGCCATATTGGACTAACCTAGCATGTAGGGCAGATG
>VOPJ01011190.1:201072-248586 GCA_014673585.1 Semibalanus balanoides
GGTCAGATCGAGCTAATATTTACACAGCTGAATTCAGGACCCAAGATAACCCTATACACCAATTTTGAACAAAAGGTGAGAGATGAGGGTATAATTTGGGATAAAAAATGGTCGAAATGTCGTGGAATGCCCCAGCTTCCTGTGGAGGTAGCTAAATGAGTAATAGGTGTTAAAGAAGAATCTCCAGACCAGGAAGCAACTAAAGACAGCCGTGGGAACTGCAGTGTGGACCATCCCTGCCGGCAGGTAGCCGTAAGCAGCTTGGTGAGTTGAGGTGGAGGGCAGAGCTGTGCCTCAGCCGAAACGGAGCCTATCTCGAACACGTGCTTTAGAGGATATTAAGATGACGCTTTGTGTTGTGAACATACACAGCATAAATCTCCATGAATTTCTGAGTAGTTTGGTGTGAACAGTAAGTCATAGGAAAGCGTTTAACCATTTATATTTGCCACGGGAAATTTTGGAAATAACATGCTTTTCCAAAGGGATGCGCAATATTATTGCTAAATGACGTCACTACATCAAGTGCTTTATAAATAATACACTTTTACATGCAAATATCTCTCTGAATATTGCTCTGTATGCAAAATGATGTGTATCACGTTGATCAGCACATTTTTCTTATTATTTTGCAAATATTCACCAAACAACCTGCAACTAGTCCATTCTATATTCATGAACCGTATTTTGCTAGAAAGTAATGTTATGATCTTCTTGCATATACAACTTCGCTTAAATTGATTTGAATTGGTTGAAACATAATACAGCCCTGCACATTTTTTTTTTTATAAACAAATCAATAAAACAAACTTCATTAAACGCAAACTTTACCATATAATGGCCATATTTGGTAGCACCACGGATTTGCGCATTTTGTAGATCCTTGATTTGAGACATACACTGTGTACACTTGCCGTTTTCACGAATGATTATTTTGCGTGAAATGTTTTAAAACATTTTAAAATGTTTAAGTAGTAGCCTTTTTCACGAAAGACCAATTTGCGATAAATGTTTTAACCCTCGCCCTACGGTCCCGTAGCGCGAGGGTTAAAACATTTTTTTTTTCGCAAATTAGTCCATCGTGAAAACGGGTACTACTAAGACATATTAAAACATTTTAAAATGTTTTAAAATATTTCGCACAAAATAATCCATCGTGAAAATGGCTATTGTGACTCACAGACGATCAGATTGTGACAGTGCTTCGGAAAAACTAGCATTTCTAAGATATAGAAGAGAGAAGAGAAGAGAAACGGCGCCGGCTAGAGAAAACAGTGTCGCTGCCTGTAAGTATAAATTATATCGATCTCATGATGAATTAATTCCTAATTCCGTTTACCGTATAACTAACGCCTATGAATGTAGATATTACCCTCATTCTCTAGCTTTTGAGTACTGCGTTCCTGTATCCCTTGCCATTGAGTTAGGTTCACGAATCGCACTTGAGTGCTCATGGTGCCCTAGGGCTAATGCATAGTATATTATATGTAGAACCTTTCTATTTTAGGGTTCTAGTATCCAGGACAAGAAGAAGGAAATGCGCTCTAGCGGACCCGGCAAATCTAATCAAGTGTCTTTTCCGATACAAAATGGAACCAAGGGGCATACAAGAGGACTTGTACACACTACACGACAAGTATTCCGCACGGGAGTACATGTGGCCAGTGGCCCCAACTTTGGCCTTTAAAGGGGAGGGCGGGGAGAATGGAACATGTCCGTTTTTCCCCAAATATTATATGACCCTGCATCCTGGTTCCCAAAAACAAAAAATTAGTTCTCCAACCCGCTGTATAACCTCAATTTTTTGGCGCCGCTCGCGGCGCCAAATAATACGTTATGAGTCCCTACTTTTGTAAATACCATTTGTGGTTAAAAAGTTTAAGTGCAGCTGTGTGGCAAATTTACTTCGAGGCCCCTCCCTTCGCAGAGAATGCTGCCTATTTGGTTAGTTCAAGAACATTTTTGAACTCCGCACGAGACACAAAGCAATATGATACGCTGCTATCGCATGCATAAGATTTACTCCTCGTTTAAAAACGGCTACCATCCCCCTGGTCACAAACTTTCACTTCCCCCTTGGTCAATGGGGTGCGGGACTGGTATTGGGTTTTTACGCTGAAAAAATCACCATATTTTTCTCAATTTTTTCATATATTTTTTACACCCATCTTAGACCGCTTTCCGTCATAAAACTTCGCATTAACTTATTTTATTTTGTAACGTCCTTGATGTGTTTTCGTGACGTCACGAAAATTAGATCTGATACGAGGTCAGGGGGTGTCATCCCTTCAGTGGAATAAACTCGGCGACCACTATGACATCACTGCTATTCGACCAATAGTATGGAACGTAAGGCGGCCACTATGGACGTTACTGTCAGCGACCAATAATATGCACCACGTAAAACCAGAACAACGAGCTTCACATGGCAGAAAGCAAATAAAGCTGTGAAGTCTCACATTGCAGGTTTATTTAATTACTTGATCCGTGTTGCATTGTAAGTTTCTTTAATTTCACTTTTATGTTGAAGGGTATCTCATCTTTGCGCTCCAGAGGACATATCCAAGTTTTGCCTCGTGCAAATAATTTATTTTTTAGACCCTAACACAATTCCAAAACGCAGTTTTTTATTCTCAGATGATTGAATAGTTGAAATATTGTTAGTGTCTTTGCATTTTGTCGTAACAAAGAATATTATATTATTAAAGATATTATTTAGCATCTTTGTAACCACCATTAAGTACGTAAAATTAAGTCGTTGCAATACAACATTTACACAATCTTAGAGGTTGATTACTGCCATTTAATGGATTCAGTGTGAAATAAAGACACACAATCTTTAGATCTTATACAACATTTTGCCGTATTTGCCAACGAAGCTGTACAACATCTCTCAGCAAATATCGTCGCATGGACATACAAAGACATAGACGTATATTGAGACCTTCCACAATAAACTTGTGGCTCTTACGGCCTCTCATCAAAAAGATAAAACATACGAGGAGGGTGGTCCAAAACATCAGGGGCTCCGCCACGTATTTGATATTGGGGGGGGGACGGGGGACGGGATCGGCGATGCGATTTAAGCAAGTGCCATTTTTAGCGGAATTTACCAAAAATAGCAATGCAATCTACTTTTTTGCTACGATGGGGTGATTTTCCTCTCTTTTCATAGCTTTTGGGTGAAATAAGCCATAAATTACAAAAAGGAAAGGAAATACAGACGGCTGGCACCATAAAAAATGCTTGAATTGTCTGAAAATCTGCATATTTTTACCATATGCCGAGACATCTCTTTAACGTTAGCACGTGAGCCGGTGTTGTTGGTATTAGACACTTACAGCTCAATGTTATTGATTCTGCGGAAAACATTTTTGCCCCCGGACGAAATTGTTTCCAAATCTGCGTGAAAACATAAAGAATGAAAAATCCTGCTCACGGCAGTATTGGTCAATCTTATGCCAACACTTGGGCCGGAAGTTAATTATTTGACCTCGGTCCGAGCGCTTGGAATTTTTCGCCTCAACTTGGTCTCCCGACGGATTATTCAGCTCGCGACTCCGTCAACAAAATACTTTTTCCGCCACCGTGGCCGTGACGCCGAAGAGGAAAATAGCCGAGGAACATGATCAAAAGATATTCGTTCACCTCTTGTCTCTGTATGTATTTATCACTAAAGGTACGAATGTTCCTGACTATCTGTAACACAGAGAAACTATACTAGTACTACTCTATCATATATTACCATTGACGCAGACATTTATGGTTATGCATACCTACACTTTTCGATAATTTTGATGTTGGGTGTTTGAGACAAAATTGAATTGTAAGGGCGTAAACGTGTCATGCATTTTTGGTGGAAAAACTATAAATGTTCGAAATTCTTATTCAAAATGAACTCAGAAGCAACAGACAGGAGAAAAAACTATAAAAAGAAGCAAATAACTTCGCTCTAACTTTATTATTCATTGGGGAGCCTTGCTCGTTGCCAGTTTCGCACTTTAGCACGTACGCTAAACACTCTGCGTACTTTAGCACGAGGTCCTGCATAGCAAGTTCGTAAAACATATTGACCTCTATAGGAGGTCAATGGTAAAACACGATATTAACTATGTTGACGCCGACAAATTAGTGTTCAACGACCTGTTATAAGCAGAATATCTGAAGTCGCTTGTGACAGGGACAGGCATTGCCGGCTGGGCGCCCCAGTCAGTTAAAGGGAGTGTGCCTACTCACATTGGTCATGTGGAGTTGTTGACACTAGTCTGTAGAACATAGTCATATTTTTCAGAATTTAGCCATGTACTTCATTTTCCCAGATTCACTTTAGTTGCTGAGATATTCCAAAGTCGCCAATTACATTCCGACGGAACTCTTAATTATCGATATTCGCCAGAGAGCTTTCGCTACTAGAAGCATTGTTCTTACATTACAACGCTAGCATATATTGTTAGCTCTGGCCAATAGAAAACAACTCGTGAGCACTGATAACAGCTGCCGACAAGCCTCGATAACTATAAACAAAATCCCATCATTGCTCGTAGTAGGTTTGTTTATCGTCTTTGGTGCGCCATTATAGGTAACATCTTCGTTACTCTGTTTATAGTGACGATCGTTTAGGAGTTTTGAAGAAAAAAAAATGCAAAACAGAATATAAGTAAAAATTCAACGAAAGGGGCTACAGACGTGAATTTTATCGAAACCAATGATCAAACCAATAGCTTCTTACCGTAAGAAAAATATATTTGACATTTCAAAAGAGTAGCACACTTCCCTTTAACCCGCGCGGCGCTAGGCGTCTCTCGCCGAACGCGCGGCCGTCGTCAGGGGGGGGTAAATAACCCCCCCTCTTATCTTCCAACCAATAACCGCAGCGAGACGCGCAAGGCGGCGAATCGAAAGCTCTCAATTGAAACGAATTCGAATGCATACCCAAAATTTTCAATTAGTCAAATGTAAGGTCACGGTCAGGTCACATGGAAAGTTCGAGTTAATTGAGTTAATGTTCATACTTCAATCTAATCCTTTGATTAAGACGCCAATGCCACATAAAGCTCTCAAAGGTTGTAATAATTCTATTGCATTAAGTAAAAGTGAAAATTGCATTGGCAAATGTCAAAAGTCAAAGGCAGGTCATAAAAAGGTCACTGTCACGTATAGAGGTCAAAATAAAGCACTTGTGAACACATTGTTTTAAGGTCATTTTGCACGTAAGAATCGATAGAAAAGTCAATTTTTTACAAACTGACCCCATCTCAAAGGTCAAGATCAGAGTCATTCTTTAAGTCAAAACTGAAAACTGACTAATATGAATAAACAATGCATGTTTCTAGGTTAGTTTTGTCTCATAACACAAAAATGACATTTATTTATCTGTATCAGGTCATAAAATCCAAAAAAACGTTATTTTGAAAAAAATGACGTCATAACCTACTTATGCTTGGAGAGCAATCAGTCACTGAAAAATGAAGCTAATTACTTTGAAATTTGGTCTGGGTATTCATTACACTTGGTTCTTCTTATATATATTTCCGGTTTTTTAGATACCTTTGAAATTTTCAATTTTTTTGGGAAATTTCTGAAAAAATCAGTTTTTTTGATTTTGGGGGGTTAAAAACCCAAAAAAGCCATCTTGTAGAAAATTAAATTTCCTTTCTATTATAATTCTGCGTTTTTTATTTGCTTTTAAGCTACGTTTTCTAAGATGCATCAAACATTTATCGTTATTCAACCAAAAATTGCATGACATGACGTCATCAAAACGTCATTATCTCCCCAAAGTTCTCATTTTTTTTCCGATGAAATTTTTAGTAGACGTCAAAAATTGATGGCTGAATAAGTACTGAAACTTTAACGCGTTATCTGTTACCGTTTTCAAGTTATTGCGGAAATACCTGCGTGCAGTGGGGGTAACGATTTTTACCCCCCGCGCGCCCCCCTACGGCCGCGCGGGTTAATTAACGAGCCTGGCCTGACATGCCACGAAATGCCAGAGTGACAAATAGCAAACATGTCACTCATTGCGCAGTTGAGGTAAGGCGGCAATAGTGGTTTGTGGTACTCGTGCCGGTGGTCTTAAAATTCAAACATTCCGAGGCAATATTATGTTTTACATAAATTTAGTCAGAATGTATTGAATGAATGGATTTCCGAGGCCAGGCCCCGCACTAAGCATAGCTTGCTGCGCATTGCACAAGTCTTGAATCCACCAACCGATCATGTAATTCCTGGTGTCCGGCAGAATGTACAGGGTGCGGACGATAAATTAGGAGAAACATTTCGAATTCACAAAAAGGGTCATAACTTCAAGAAAAACAGCAATATTTATCTGAAAATTTGCACACATGTTCCTTGGTATATTTGCTAACAGCTTTACTCAATGAATATGCCTTTAACCTTCGTAACATGCTTGATTAAGCTGTGGAAGGGACAGCAGACACTGGTCATCATGGTCTACTGCAAGTTTGCCATCATTGCGTGGTCTTATTCTTGGGATACTTTTTAGAGCTGTGGGGATGTTTGTTGACTTCTCTCTCACAAACGCCACAAGAAAAGTAATCGCAAGGACTGCAGTCAGGGGAGCTAGAGGGTCAGATGTCCTACGTCCAGAGTTCCTTCAGGTTCTCTGTCAACCATGCCTCACGTCTTTTTGGCGTCGTGGGCGGGTGCACCGTCCTGTTGGAACACGTTGTCAGTGTTCTTCGATGCCCTTCATCCATGGCTTGACAACCGTGTACAGTCTAGGGTCAATTTTCCGTCCCACAGCTAGTATAAATCCGAACTAGTAGTGCGCAGCTCTTCCCTAGGTGGCGCGCAGTCCGGCGGGGTCAGATTTGACGAGTGTTGCTCGGGGCTGCTGCAGTGCTGGAATTGAGTAACCCACTCGTACTCTCTAACGCACCTGACACGCGAGGGCATTCCACACGTCTGACCTCTGCCTCGAAGCTGTGGTGGAGACGGGAGGAGTGGATGAAGTGACTGTTAGCGTTTACGGCTCGCACACAGCGCCTGCGCCTGCCGGGCTGTCTGGACAGTGATTGCGTAATGCGCAGCTGGGGAATTCAGGCCATGAATCGAATCTGGCTGGATTTGTTTGGCACGTAGAATGGCTGAAAGGAGAGGTGTAATTAACCCTTGCCCGTGAAGCGTCCGATACCTACGTTGACCGTGCAGGCATGGGATGGGTGACAGGGAGTAGGATCCGTCCGGGTAGCGCCGGCCCTAGGGCCCTCACCCCTTGGCGTCTGGCCCCTCTAAAGATTGTGAGCTGACCCCTCACGCTCGGACAGGGTCAAGTAGTGTTCCAGCGGCTATCGGTAGGAGGTCTACGTATTTCTGTAGAAATAACAATTAATCGTCAATAATATTGCTATTTATTTTGCACCATGAGAGAGTATACTGAATCCAACTTTGACTCTATGGCATTCATCTTCCTTATCAGCTTGGTGAGGGCTCCCACAAGACGGGAGTATCTTGACTTCATTGCGCAAGTCTGGCACAATGCTCCCGGCATTGTGCCAGATGGATCAGGTCTGTCGGGCGGTCGAGTGGTTAGCGTCGTGATCAGTGTAGCCGCAGGCGATGGGTGTCAGCCGGAGTGTGTGGACCATATTGACCGGATATCGGCCGGTTTTGAGCCAGAACTGCCACGAGAAAACGACAATTATACTTTTCTGTTACTTAAAGAAAACTATTTGCGCAAATTTGTAGCTTTAATTTTTCCATACAGCTGGCTTCCGAAAGCATGCTGTTGATTTCAATTGTTATAGTTCCCTGGAATGCTGATGGACTTGACACAGCTACAACACTAAAGACCCAGACGTTAATTCTTTCAAACTTTGACGACACGTGAAAAAACGAAACTGACCCCACAAAAGTTTCGCTAAGCCTGAACCCCACGCTGGAGAGCAACCATATTCTTGGTTTTTAGGTACCAAAATGCTGTCCATTGAAGGTTGGGCCCTATGACACTTATACCCGTTTCTACGGCTATGATTAAATCAAAAGTGTTGTTCTGAAAATAATAACAATAATAATAGCAATCATAACACATTGCAACGCAAAGCGATGTGTTAGACTTCGTGTGCATTTTTCGACCATTAATATCCTCAGCTACCGTCGTAAGCTCAACGTAAGCTCGAGCGAATTGTGACGTGGGAAAACAAAGCTTCGAATGTTTCATTTTGGTTCAACCACGTAACCTCATTCCTCGTATAACCCGGCATTGGCTGGGGATCTCCAGCCCCCTTCCATTGGCGGGGACGGGGCGTTCCCCTGTCTAACTTCCGAACTAATGGTCCGATTTTAAACGCGACACACGTGGTGATCGAAAGGTCTCAACAAGCGGAAGCTAACAAAGGCTTAAATGTGTTTTCGCCGTCATATGTCATGTCCCATGTTCAGGTCAAAAGGTCGAAAATTGAGGTATCTGAGTGTATGATCCATTACTTTCCATAATGAAGCCTTCGATTGCGACCATGATCACCCACGGTATCGAAAAATATAAAATACGTCCCACATAAGCTACATGAATTGTTTAAAAGGGTGAAGGTCATGTTCCACAAAAGTTCGCTATGCGCAAAACATTTATCAAGTACTGCCCATCTGTCTACGATATTTTTACACGTTAAAGATTAGAAATTTTATCGTTTAACCACCTGACTGCATTATACGTGACGTTACAGTTATTGTTAAATTCAGGTCATATAAGTTGGTTAAATTTGATTGTCATAATTATAAATAAAAAACATGCTCTTAGACAATTGTGTTCTAAAAACAGCATTGGCATTTATTTTCTCGTATTGCGCAATAAAGCAAAAACGTTTATTTCGAAATATAACGTCATGAGTTGCACAAATACACTTTGTGATCATCCCATTACCTTTGTGATATCCCCATTAACCCTTACTAAACACCTAGGGAGCATGAATCAGTCACAAATACAAATATGGTTTAAAATGTAGTTGTATTTCATGCGTAGTTCTTCAACAGTAATCGTTTTGTTTTTTAATAAATAATAATAATTTTGGTTTAGATGGTTATTTTTAAAGATAAATCAAGTTTAAATATTAAGTGACAAAAAACAAACACTAAAAAAATTTGATAATGATTTTCTAGGCCTTTGTCATTGGCTATCTTCGTTTTTGTTTACTGCATTTGCTCATATAAAGCTTTGTTCCGAACTGGTAAAATTTTAGCTATTTTTTCGTCAAAGCTGCGTGTGGTTACGTCGCTAAATTTACTATATCTCAGCATTTTTCGACAAAATGCTCATTTTTTAATTGCAAGGAAAGACGTCAAATCTTTGTAGGAGAAAGTCAACAAACTTTGTGTAGCGGTGTTCATTTTTTAGCTACTTCCAAAAAATGCCGTTTAGAGGGCATTTTCGCTCTCCTCAGCCAATGATCGGGATCAATCAGCCTGCTGCCTGATGAACACCTGCGATTCCTTCTTCACAACACCACTGGTAGCTCCAAAGCAGGCTCCAAGCCTCGAACCCCGTATGTTTACCCAGTGACACCTAATCTCCACTTAATTCCCCTTTCTCGCTCCCCTATCGACTACGGCCGTGGGTTGACGTTCAGAGGGTCAAGGTCACAGCTGCCACCACGCCGGGCCGCATGGCACAGCGGTTACCAGTTCAGTGGCTCCCGAAACTCGATTGTGTGTTCCTACCTTTGCGACACCCTATCGGGGGGTTGAACTTAGTAATATTGCTCTAGATTCCACTGGTGCAGCACCGATCGACCCGATTCTAGCGACGAGCAGTGGACGGATCATCTACCCTAGACTGTACATCACATGGATTTTTGCATCGGCATTCACCCACAGGCTCTTTTCAAAGAAGAACTGGGACTCTCGCTGGAGATGACCCCAATAACGATCACGGTGTTGGCATTTTGTGGGCCATTTTGTCCGCAGAAACAGCTTCAGGGTCCTCGCCAGCAACTACTTTGCTAGCAAATTAATTATTGACTCGATAGGAGAGTTCTTTTTCTTTTGTGTTGAACTCTGCAATTTGTCCCGGGGCCGACCCGGCACGAAACCTGACGACAATGGCTTCACTTTTCTGCTCCTCCATTGTTGTGCACACAGCCATAAACGTAAAAACCACTCTGAAGGCACATAATGAGCAGTTCATGCAGTGTATACCCTGACCACGTTAATAAAGCAACTTTAAATAAGCTAAAACGTGTTCTGAAAAGTTTCCTAATTTATCGTCCGCACCCTGTATAGGCGAAAGTTGTACGTGCCTGACACACCCGGACACGGTCCGCCCCGCCCTATGACGTCACCTAACCTTGATTACGACCGCTCCCACCAGCCGCAGGCCATCCCAGTCAGGGGCAAATAGCGAGCGCCGAAGCGACTCGAACCCGGGCTGCCACTACCGGGTGAGGTCAGAAGTACAGTGTCCTCCCGACTAAGCTCCAGGCGCGTCAGCTGTCATTTTATGACGTCATCGCAATAACTCGTCAAATTATATCGATCGCGATCCAAAGCGTAAGGAAAAATCGACATGTTTTAGATCGAATAAATGTATATTGTGTACATATCGAAATATGTACCTTAATGTATTTTACCTACATATTGCTGAACCTACATATTGCTGAAGTATACAGGTTACAGGTGCAAGCTAAGCCAGGTAAATCCAGATACATGGAAGCTCATGATCACGCTATACAAAAAATGATGCACATGACCAGGTCATCTCATGCATGAGTATTGAGTAACAAGCAATAATTTGATAGTTGATGTAATTGCGTGTATTTTCTTCTGTGTATTGAATGTTTTAGCCAAAGGACTGCAATTTAGTCACTTATCGCCCATGCAATGAAAATAAACAAGCAAACATAGCTTATTTATTATGATCACCGTTTTGAATTTCACACTCAATAGGCATCATGAGTGGCTCTATAATCATATAGCACAATTCATAAATAATCGTATGTAGTAAAATTTGGTGTCTGAAAAATACATGGTGAGTCCACTGCAAATGTCAAATGTACCACCTACCCCCAGCCACTAAAGTAGCAATTAAAGTAATCAAATAAGATGGCATAAGTCACGGTCGATGCCATTCACTTTAATAACATATCTAAAGCCCCTATTCTTTAGCCTTTATGCACAGGCGGGTCAGGCAGGAGACCAATAAACACATGCATGTACAATACATTCAATAAACACAAGTAAAACAAATGTTTTCACTAAACAAATATTAAGGCGATATTAGAGTAGACTAGTTTGGTAAACAAAAGTTACCCGGAAAAGGTTCACATCCCGCCGGTTGAGGCACGGTGGAGCAGAGCACAGGAAGAGACAGTGGAGATTGCCAATGTTAACAGCATGGGCAGCATGCAAGAAATGTCTGACAGTGTGTCATAACCGTCATCACATAACATAAGCTTTCTTCCATCAGCCTCAGCCGGTCGCCGAGCGGTGGTGCCGCTCGCCGACTGGTTGAGGTTGGTGGAGGCTCAACTGATTTGTGTTGAGGCGCGGGAGTGACAGTGACAGGTGCAAGCGAGCAATCTAAACATGGGTCACTGAAATCATAATTGCTGTAAAGGTTATGTCAGGTTCAATTATGTTTTTCCTGATATTAATCATAGCATTAACCCGCGCTTGATCGAGGGGGGAATATTGGCCCCTGACGAGTTTTCGCGATAGCTCAACACACAATAGGGATTAGGGCTATCCATGGGCAACTTTCAGTAACTTCTAACAATCTAACATAGCAATTTTACATCTTCTGGGAAAAATGAAGAAATATTTTATATATATATTTTAGATATATCAAATTTTGTGACAACAGTGGGCACGAGTTTGACGATAAAACCAGCTCAACTTTAACAGGTCGTACAAATACCATGTTTTGACTAAAATGCAAACCAAAAACGTCAAAAGATAGAAAATGTAAATGTTTCCAAAACTGTTAATCAAAATTCGGAAGAAAAAATCGTCACCCCTCCCAAATAAAAAATATGTTTTGGGAAAACGGTCACAAAATCAAAATTTTCAAAGATGTTAAAAAAACACGGAATACATGTTGGAGTACCACATATGAAAAATAACGAAACAAAATATAAAAGGAAAATCTTTGTTTTTGAATGAGTAATGGCTCCCTAAGTATGGTAACTGATGACGTAATATTTTGCAATTGCATTTTTTACAAGATAAAGACAAATCAATGTCAGCACTGTATTTGTTGAGATAAAACTGGTTTAGAAATAAACTTTTTGGAAAGATCTATCAAATTCAAATTTTGACCTTGTGAGACCTGAATTTGACCTGAGCTTGACATTAACTTCACAATGAGTTCAGATGGTAAAACTATTATCACTATCGGTCATCGGATTCTACGTATGGAACAGCCCATCAAACATGTGTCGCATGACCTTCGAAAATCTTTTGCAGATAGTGACCTTTGTGACCAGACCTTGACCTTTGCCAAAAATATAATTATAGCTCATGCGGAATGAGTAAAGTATTATACATTTGGGAGCACTTTGGGTGATCATGGTCGCAATCGAAGGCTCTGGATGGAAAGTATGGTTCATAAACTCAAATATCTTGATTTTGACCTTAGACCCAACCTTGACCTGATAGACCTCAATTACATAATTTCGAGATGTTTTAGATGCGTTTCAATGAGAGCTTTCGAACGCCGCCTTGCGCGTCTCGCTGCGATCAATGATCATTGGTTCCGGAGATAACGAGGGGCAATACTTGCCCCCCCCCCACCCCCAGTCGATGGTGTTCGGCTGAGACCCCGGTCAAGCGCGGGTTAACCCTCGCCCATGCAGCGTCTGATCACTGCGTGACCGTGAAGGGGGTACGACCCCCTGGCGTTTCGTTCCTAGTTGAGTAAGAGTTTCAATTAAACAACGAACGTGTTGCTTGAGACGAGAGACAGACATTGACACCCGATGTTAAGGTCCTGGGTCATTAGATAACCTCTGAGGTCATATCAGTGACACAAATGTCATCAAATTGTAAATGCGTAAAAATTGAATACTGATCGAGACTCGAGCTAAAATCGTGAAGGAATACCTTAGCATGCTTAAAGGGAGTGTGCCTACTCTTTTGAAATGTAAATTATATTTTATCTTATGGTAAGAAGCTATTGGTTTGTTCATTGGTTAAGATAACATTCATGTCTGGACTCTGGTCTGGAGCCCCTTTGGTTGAATTTTTACTTATATTCTGTTCTGCATTTGTTTTGTTTCTAAACTCATAAACGATCGCCACTATAGAGTAACAAAGATGTTACCTACAATGGCGCAACAAAGACAATATAAACAACCCCATACAAACAATGTATGGGTTCGTTTAGTTTTTCAGGCTGTTTGGCAGCTGCTATCAGTGTTCACGATTTATTCAAAGAAATTTAGTCACAATGTTTTGTATGGGTGGATTTCCGAGGTCCTCAGGACCCACGCTAAGCAGAGCTTGTTGCGCAGGCCCTGACCCCACCACCCGATCGTAAATTCTGTTGGTCGGCAAATTTAGACGAAAAAGTTTTACGTGCCCGACATACTGGACACGGTCCGCCCGCTCAACTGACGTCCACCTGAACCTTTCAGTGCACCGCTGCCAACCGGCCGCAGGCCATCCCAGTCAGGAGCAAATACGAGCGGCCGACAGCGACTCGTAACCCAGGGGCTGCCACTAACCCGAAGAAATGGTCAAGAGACAGGCTCTCCACTGAGCTACAGGGCGTGTTTCTAAGTAGCTTTTGCTACTAGAAACATTGCCCTTAAATTACAACGCTAGCAATCATATTATTGTTAGCGCTGGGCCAAAGTAGAAAACGACTCTGTAGTCAGTCGGGAGAGCGCTGGTCTTCTTGACCTATTCGGTAGTGGCAGCCCCCGGGTTCGAGTCGCTTCGGCTCGCTATTTTCCCCTGACTGGGATGGCCTGCGGCCGGTGGGCAAGCGGTCGCAATCAAAAGGCCAGTGACGTCAGCGAGCGGGGCGGACCGTGCCCAGGTATGTCGGGCACGTAAAACTTTCGTCTCTAAATTCTGCCGGCCAACCAGAAATTGTGCGATCGGGTTGTGAGGTCAGGACCAAGCGCAACAAAAGCCTGCCTTAGCGCGGGTCCTGACCCTCGGAAAGCCCATCCATACAAACATTCGGACTAAATTTATAAAAATTAAAAATAAAAATATCTGGCGAATATTGATAATTTTGTTCTGCCAGAATGATCTTGGCGAATTTGGAATATCTCAGCAACTATAGTGAATCTGGGGAAATGAAGTAAATGGCTAAATTCAGAAAAATATGTTCTACAGACTAGTATCAACAACTCTACATGACCAATGTGAGTAGGCACACTCCCTTTAACAGGATCCAAATTTGAAATCAGTGTCACAAAATGTCCTAGAAAATGCCAAATTACAAAAAAGGTAATGTCAAGTCATCTGAGGTCGGTGACCTTGGTTGACCTGTGGAAGCACATGACCAGCATATGGAAGCACAGTAGAGCATTTAATTATGTAAAATGGATCCCAGATTCGAAACCAGCATCACAAATTGTCCTGGAAATAGCCAGAAACCCCAATAGTCAGCTGATCAGCTGAAGTCATCAGGGTTAGTGATCTCTGTCGACCTCTGAAAAGGTCAGTTGAAGTCACAATCTCAGCAGAAACCAAAACTGTCACCTGGAAGCACCTGTGCAAATGCTCCTGAACAACAAACACTTGGTAACTACACATGTAACAAAGATTGATACTACAGGACACCAGTTCCACCTGACATGACCTTGAGAAACAGGTCATACATAGGTCACGGGTGATGATTTGGGTTTTTGGGCACCTCAACTGTAAAGTTATGTGGCAATCACGGAACATGGAAGTTAAATAGGTCACAGGTAATGGAAATTAAAAAATTCAGTGTTATTCTTGAAAAAATGAAGAAGTAACATCAAACCTCCTTGCACTGATGAGGGTTTAATGAACCTGATCTCAACTTAACAGCAATTATGGTCGCAGGCCGCAGGGACCCACATTTATAACTGCTAACATTCACTAGCGCAGCCCTACCAGGGGGCCACCACCCCGATCCCCCAGAACATCTTGAAGACTGCCGTAAATCAGAATATGGTGATATAATACAGGCTACTATATGACTTCAGACCAACAAGGGTGACAGTAGCGGCCTTGACAGTAGCCTTGTACCTTGATTTTACAAGATACCCCTGAGGCCTGAGGGCTGAGGGCCGCCAGGCTGGCACTGAACAACATGAATTGATAACCAAACCTTGGACAGCAAAATGTATCTATGAAGTTGTCAAGGGTCGAGGGATAACTCCATTTTCGCATAAGTTATTTATTTTCCTTTAAAGTCATGATTTGAAAGTAATCAATAATTTGAAGGGCGCGGAATTGAATTTTCCACAGCAGATGTCAAAACACTCCTCCATTCCACACCCGTAATCGTGCGTGCTTTCTTCAGTTAGTCACTCAGTTCAGCAAAATTGAGGGAGTAAAATAGCAAATAAACTCATACCTCCCACTAAGCAAGGAAAACTTTAGAACCTACTTCACGGTGTAATTTGAAATACCGGCCAATAACGTTTCCGCAGAGTTCACGTGTCTTCCAAGAAGAAATAAAACGCTTAGCAGCGCCAAATACTCTCTTGCTCACTTGGGCCTATGATGTCATACGAGAGAGCGAATGGATTTTTTTTTGCAGCCATGCGACACAATACTCACGCTCAGGCACGTAGCAAAGATTTTGCTCAGGGGGGGGGGGGCACGTCGGAAAAAATCATATTTTGCTCCTCCCAGCCATATGCTGCTGACCAGGGGGGGCGGGGGGGGGGGCGGGGTAGGGTCGGGTTTTCAAATAATTTCATTCTATCTAGTGTGAAATCAAGTTTGCTCCTCAGCCATATGCCTGATTGACCGGGGGGGGGGGGGGGGTAGGGTCGGGTTTTCAGAAGAATCTCATTCTATCTAATATGAATTTATTTTGCTCAAGGGGGCATGCCCCCCCCACATGCTACGTCCGCCAAACCAAAGGGATGCAGAAGAGAGCGGACTCAATTTATGTTCACTTTGAAATCATTTTCACAGATAAGAAGTGTATCAGCTCTTTTAACTTGTATAATCATACATATTATTTTAAAGGGACACAAAATATTTATCCGTTATGAAATTTGATTTCTATGACATCATTGAACTGTAGCATCGGTAAAATATTATACCGGTACATAAGGGGATCTCTGGTCAACGCGCCTCTTTTGTCTGCTAGATTCTAAAAGTATTTTGCTGTAGTTTTTAGCCTTGAAACCTCACATTTCAAAGGTACATTATTCGTATCAGAGACACATGTTCATAGTTTTGTGATATTTTTATGATATTTCATGATGTATCAGGCATTAAAATGCATTGTTTTTAGTTGTCACGTCATTAATGAAATATAATTTATAATTTATTGTGATTTAGAAAGTATCAATATTGTACAGCAAATTAATGTCTTTACTGTGACATTTATGACTCTTTTACAGCAAACTAATTTTATAAATAAACAAGTGTATTAGAAGACCGAATAAGGACACCAAGGGGCACACAGAAGTTTACCTAGCGCCAGCAGTTACCTTATTTTGATTACATATCCGTCATACCATTCTTTCTGTAAGTTGTTATGGTTTACATGATTGAGGGTGGGCTTCACGGCATTTATGATAGGAGCCAATGGGAAAATATAAATAGCAATTGCTTGTTATCCTAACCAGATTGCAAAGTGTGGCACAGGAGTCGACGAGGCTCACCAGCCCATGACGAAAATCCTCACCAACCCGGACCAAGCAGGCCAAGAATCTGCGCCAGTCTGCACCAGACCAGCCAAAGATTCACACCAAGCTATCCAAACCAGTCACCAGTAACGCCCTTATTAATTCGGAGACCGAGAGGACATATTTTCTTTAGTGCTAGCTCATAACGTGAAAAAGCATGTAAAGCTTTGTTTAAGTTAATCTGCTCAGTGTGACTGTTGCTTGCAGTGCAGCATTGGCTCCGCACCATTACAGTTCCACACTGCACCCTACCAAATCCGCATGACACTGAATCTGCACTAGCTTCTCTAAATCTACACCAAATCTTCACCAGCCAGGACGCCTGCACTGTCAAGATCTTGTTGAATATGCCATACTTTGCAGTCTGGATTATTTAGGTAATCGTCTGTTTGTATTGCAATTTACCTACTGTATTGCATATACATATTGTATGCAATAACAGAGCTGTGCTGGCAGCTCTGCATTAAGTAATGGTGCCTTTCATTTTACATTATCTCAAATGATGAATGAGGTATTAATATTTATCATGCATAAGGTATACTTACCACCATATTTATGCATACATTTTTTAATTTCATGAGGCTTTTTAACTTAAATGCCCTGATTCCCAATATGAAAGGTTATGGTGCAAATGAACCATTGCAGTATAAATGGGCCCTCAACATCTGGCCTGTACTTATAGTCACATACACTGGCGGCGCCACCATAGGGGCAGGGATACCAGACTGCCACACCTGCCCTGAAACTGTGGTGGCATTGCCATCCCTTAAATCTCGACCACCATTAAGTTTAATGTTGCTTTGAAGTCAACATTGGATTTCTGCCACCAGTGGTGGATCTAATTGTTAGGGAAAATGGGCAATTTCCCCCTCCCCTGCTCAACAACTTTTTTGACATTGCCTTTATTTATGGGGATATGTCATATGACACCTTCTTGAGGGTTTGGCTCTATTGAAATACTTCTTATTATGCCACTGCTTGTGACTACCTTTGCAGAACACAATTTATGCCCCAGAAACTCTAGAGGGCTTCTGGTTGTGGTACATATTGAGGCCTTTGCCACCCCTTGCAAAAATATGTGGCGCTGCCACTGGTTACATAGCTCTGTCACTGATGGTGGATATGGTGTGTGTCATGCTCATGGTGGCTCAACAAACTGGGTGCTATAGTTAAAGTCATGAAACAAGTAGTGCCTTGATCCCTAAGAAACAAGTAGTGCCTACTGCCTTGATCCCTAAGCAGTCATGCAGCTGCCAGCCACAGTGTTTGCTGATATTCCTTCTGCAGTTTCCAAATATTTCTGAAACCTACTAAAAATGTTTTAGATATTTTCTTTCAACCATAGAATGCTGCTTTGAAAAATATAATGAGTACATACTACATTTAAGTGAAGGGTGAACCTGTGTCTATGAATCGTTGGCATAGTGACATACTTATTGTGTATGTTTAACAAAAGAAACGACCAAACAAATCAGTGCCAATGAAACCCGCTGGCCTGCTAAGTTCTATTGTCTTAATCAAGGCACAGAGCACCAATGGCGACTGTCATTTGTATAATTATCTTTATGTGAGCATGACTGACCACTACCTATCGTATCGCTGTCACCAGACAGTAATACTATGGACCAGGATGACGACCTACCATCAGCAGCTGTAGATCCCGGCCCATCAGCCGGTCCCCTGGATCCTGGCTATGCAACAGCAGCAGCAGCGGTGGCAGCGGCGGCGGGGGCGGCGGTGCAGCGACCAACGCTGGGCATACCGCCGGACCTGGACCTTGGAGGAGACCACGAGCGCTGCACCATGTTCGAGCCTGCGCTCTACATCCAGCGCTACACCACTGTCTGCCAGCTGCTGGCAGACACACAGCGCTTCGGCGTCGTTTCCAAGGTGTGGCGACCAGTGGCAATTTGTTTATTTGGAGATTTTTTAGTCTGATGAGTGGATATTTGGGTCTGATGAGCTGCCGGTTGATCTCCTTTACGTATAGGTACAGCAAGTTTGTATTGTGTTTGATGTGTTGAGCTGTTTGAGTTTATGTGCCTTCTAAACACTGTTGGCATATAGGTTCTGCTGTTTGTTTTCAGGGAAGCACACATTATTTAGCAGATGTTTATTCTGCATAGGATGCTGGTTATTACTTATTTCACCTACAGTATCTGCTAACTAAAAGCAGTGCATGGATGAGTGAATCAATTACCATGCAGGTTTTGGACATCGGTTGCGCCGAGATGACGTTCCTACAGTTCCTGAAGAGTGTGCCTTCGCTAACTGACATATCTCTCCTCGATATATCCGAGGTAAGTGTTTAAAATATCGACTCAACTCCAAACAGTTGCCTTTATGGCAAGAATGTGGCGCCGCCTTCCGGCTTTTCGGATAGCATGGCGCCACCTGTGTTTAGCATTCGTCTTTTGATCCATCGCCGAAGTGTGTTGCCCTGCGAACGGAACTCTCCCCTCCCGTACCTTCCACCAACAGTAACACATCTCGGTCCGTCGCATGTTTATGTCGCTTTATCCATCTCGCAGATATAGTCCGTGTTGAGTTATTCGTTAGTGTACATCCCTTTCCTTAGTTGGCCGTCCGGCCGCTGTAGTGTATGGCAGCACTAGAGATGCGTGCAATACATCAGTTACTAACGCGACTCCTGCGTGTACGGAGCTCTCGTTGCGCCCCGCGGATCGAAACGGACCTCGAGACACAGAACATCAAAGTCCGTACACACTTCTACTCCGCTCTCTCTTTCTAACAAGAGACGCCCTCCCCGCTCTCTCCCTCACAGGACACGCTGCGTCGGAGCCTACGGCGTGCCACGCCCGGTGCCAGAGACCGTCTGGAGCGCCGGCTGCAGCCCCTGCGCGTGCGCGTCTTCTGCGGTGACGTCACGCAGCCGGACACGCGTCTGCTCGGCTGCGACGCCATCACCGGCATCGAAGTGTGGGTGAACTCGGGGGCGTGGCGGCTGTTGCATAGAGCTAGTTTGATAGACAGATGCACTCGTTTGGTGGGGAAAGAACGGACAAAAGGGTTGTGTTGGTCAATGAGGTCTGCTGGGAGCGAATTGCTTTTCAGCAGACTTGTGCCTGGATCCCGAAGCTGTATCTGGGATCCCAGTGGATCTCTCGTTATAACATTAATGAAGATCTTGGATCCCAGTGGATCCCGCTGCATAAAATGCATGAAGATCTAGGATCCTTCTGGACATGGGTGTAGGAGCTGACAAAATATTGTAGAAAGATGGCATCGCTGAGGTACTGGCATAGACAATCTGACCATTGGTGACCATATATCAATCTGAAACATTGATGAAGGTTGCCCTTCACCAAAGTGATGCATTGCTTCACCCATGCTTCTGGATCACTTGGCGTAAAATGCTTTAGGATCTGGGATCTCAGTGGATCTCTATTTTCTTATTTAAAACAGTCCTTAGATCTGGAAACACAAGATGCAGGGACTGACTTCAAAATTTGTGGTCTCTATTTCGCGTTGTAGTATATACTATGTAGATAATTAGTATCTCCAAATTACCTTGCACCTAAGTTGTGCCTTTTAGCAAATATAGATATTGTAATTAATTTTCCAGTATATTAAAATTATCCAGAAGTAGATACTTCCCAGCGTGCCTGGATCCCGAAGCTGGATCTGGGATTCCAGTGGATCCCTCGGCATAAAATATATCGGGGTCTGGGATATTTATGGATCCATCGGCTTATTGTGTACCTGGATCTGGTGTCCCATGTGAGTCCCAGGACACAGAGATCCAGATATCGGCTGGATCCCGGATGCGGGCACATATCTGCTTTTCAGTCATCTATCGAAGAGGCAAAACCACGCCCGAACAGGGACTCGAACCCTGGACCGTTAGGTTAAAAGCCTAACGCTCTACCAACTGAGCTATCCGGGCTTCTGAAGAGTAATTAGGAAGCATTCTTGGGGCCCGGAATGAACACATGGGATTGGATGCGGTGATGTGGTCATCTAGCAAGTGATACAGAGGTTATAATGTTTGCGTTAATCCTATTCAGTTTGGGGAGGGGGCTTTAGCCACCCCCAACTTAGTTTCAACTCCCCCAACTTGGACGAGGAAGTGGGTCAAATCCGGGAATAAATATTTATTTTTGTGGATTTCTGTGGTACTTCAAGCGATATTTCACGAGGCACGTGCCCTATTTATGGGAACAGGCCATGCGGACGGAAGTATAACGGGCATCTAATATACAATTTTACCTTAAACTTTTTTTTATAAATTTAGTCCGAATGCTTTGTAGGGATGGCTTTCCGAGGTCAGAACCCGCGTCTAAGCAGAAGCTTGTTGCGCTGGTCCTGACCTCACCACCCGATCGAGCCATTCCTGTTGGCCGGCAGAAATTTAGAGACGAAAGTTTTACGTGCCGACATACCTGGACACGGTCCGCCCCGCTCGCTGACGTCACCTGGCCTTGAGATGTGACCGCTGCCAACCGGCCGCAGGCCCATGCCAGTCAGGAGGCAACAGCGAGGCCGGAGCGACTCTTAACCCAGGCATGCCATACTGAGATAGGTCAGAAGACCAGCGCTCTCCCACTGAGCTACAGGGGCGGACAATACCCCGGTCGCATTTATTTACCTTTAGTAGATCTTGATTTACACGGATTCCGTTAATATCTCGAGATTGAGAGAAGTAGAACAAAATGGGAAGCAGCTCTGGGCTCCCGGATGCTCCCTTTGCGAAACATTGCGTAACATCGCCATTGTTTGTGTCGGCAGTATTGAACACTTGGAGCCGGCAGTGCTGCGCGCGGTGCCGGCCGCGGTGTTCGGCTTCCTCAGACCTCGTCTGGTGGTGCTCACCACACCCAACGCAGAGTTCAACCAGCTCTTCCCCGACTTCTCCGGCATGCGCCACTGGGACCACAAGTTCGAATGGACGCGAGCCGAGTTCCAGCAGTGGTGAGTGCGCAGCTGCGGGGGAGGGGGGGGGAGGGGCGACACCAGTGTCACAGGCCGGTTGATATCGTTTGCAACGGTAGCTAACTTTTCATTTGACTTTCAGGATCTAATGACTGAAATTGTACCTTGTAAATCGCATACCTTATTTGCAGCATCATTTTTTGATACTATAAATTTATGCATGGTGTGGGATTTGGCCCCAATGCACACGAGAGTTCGCCGCTTGCCGTGATCGTGTCTCACCAGGGTTACTAGACTGGTGGGCCGCACTGGTGTTTTTTTTCGGGATTAGTGATTTTTGCCCACGGCCGTATGAACCTAATTTCGAGTAGGTCCAACAGTCAAAACCACGCCCGAACAGGGACTCGAACCCTGGACCGTTAGGTTAAAAGCCTAACGCTCTACCAACTGAGCTATCCGGGCCTGATGATTCGCGGTGGAGGAATGTGAACAGTCTATGCATAGACGATGGAGAGCATTGTAGCTGCACGGCCCGTCGCCCGTCATCGTTTCGATAATTTATAGTGGTTTTGAGTTACGTAGATGTCAGAGTTACGACAGCGAACTTCACCATGCGGCCCGTAATGCGTCATCCATGTGACTTTTTCCCCGTTCACTGGCTAACGGTAAGTTCTTTGGACTCGCGATGACGGGTGAGTCAGTCTTCATATTTGACATCGAACCAAAACTTACTAGACCACGTTATATCGCCAGACGCGACTGAATCTAACCCTGTGCTCCGTTCGCAGGGGCGACAGCGTGGTGGCTGAGTACCCCGAGTACGAGGTGTCCTATGAGGGCATCGGTCCGCCGCCGGCCGGCTCCGAACACCTCGGCTGCTGCTCTCAGATGGCCGTCTTCTGCAGGCGCGGCGAGCCGGCCGCCACCGCCTCCGCCTCCTCCGCCTCTACCTCCTTCGCCTCCGCCTCTGATTCTTCCTCCACCGCCTCCGCCTTCGCCTCCGCCTCCGATTCTTCCTCCGCCGCCTCCGCCTTCGCCTCCGCCTCCGATTCTTCCGCCGCCGCCGCCGACTCCGCCGATCCGCCAGCGCAGCAGCCTCAGCCTCACCGCCTGCTCTCAGACTTCGAATTCCCATTCGAGACCCGCGAGGAGCGGCTCTACAGCGACGTGCTCTACTACACGCGTCAGATCGGCGACGAGCGCATGGAGCGGGCCCTCCAGCCGCGCCGCGAGGAGCTCATCCCGCTGCAGATGATCGCTGCCTACCCGGCCGTGGCGACCCGGCTGACCTCGCTAGACGAGCTGGTGGCGCTGCTGAACGTGCGCGGTATGCCGGTGGTGGTGCGCGGGGGAGAGCCCCACGTGGTGTACCGCGCACCGGCAGAGGCCAGCGGAAGCGAGGATGAGCTGGCGGGGGGAGACCTGAGGTCGGCTGAGGACGGGGTAGGGAGGGAGGACGTGCCGGCAGGAGCGGACAGCGCGGCAGGAGATGCCACCTACCATGATGACTGGGATAATGAGCCCGACTGGGAGCAGGAGATCATGGAGAGGTGAGTGGAAGGTCAGGCGGCGGTGCAGTCGCGCTCCATTGGCAAGTGGAAATCGATCGGGATCGATCGGTTTGTGTCATAACTCATAATATTGCATGCATGTAGAGTGTTTCTTGCTGATGCCGGGTGTTTGCTAAGGGCCCGGATAGCTCAGTTGGTAGAGCGTTAGGCTTTTAACCTAACGGTCCAGGTTTCGAGTCCCTGTTCGGGCGTGGTTTTGCCTGCTTTATCGAAGGTCAAAACAACATCGGTTGACATCGAATCAAATGTCACCGTTCAGGGTCCGTAGCTAACGCCCGGCAGATGTCTGTTATTGTACAGAGGAGCTGCCTGATCAACCTTCCCGGTATGAATTCAGTGTTTCACCGTGCTATTTTTCTCAGCTGTTACGTGTGTTTTCCTTGCCATTCCTAGCAAAACATAAACCCGGTGAACCTGCCGACCGTCAGGCATAACGTCGGCCGACGTCGGCCTAGCTAGGACGTCGTTATGTCCGCTTATGCCCGACATTCCAGGTCGAGGTCCAGACGACGCGAGCCCAAGCCCGCTGCCGAGATTGCTGACTTTGACCGACGTCGACGCCGACATCGAAGTTTTATTGGGAACATAAATCGAACCTGGCCATAGCCTTTACGTAATTACGTCCGCAGGAACCCACGATTTGAACGGCTCCCACTCGCATTCGCTTCGCTGCGCTGCGGCACACCAGAAAGGGGGCTATCGACTCCCCCCCAAGACCATCTCGTAGACAAACCTACCTACGGCGTTAAATAAGTTATCGATGTATGTATGTAATGTCCTGGCTAATTACCGAATCCGGTGCTGATCAGGTAGTTGTGTTTGTGGTTCGAGCCCGGCAATTCTGTTTCTTAGGAGCAGCAGTATTCAGCCAAATATGCCGCGGAACATGGGCGGATCAAAAGGTCATAAGAGGCGATCCAGAAGGGGCCACGGGCTATGCCCCCCCAAAAAAACTCCATAATTGGAGCAAATTTGACACAGTTTCTGAGATTATCGCAAAACTAAGCAACTTTTACTAGGGGAAAGATTGGTTTTAATATCAGTTGCTGATCCTAAGCAGCGAAATCCGACGAAGTTTTCAAGAAAATGTGCGAAACTTTTTTGGAAATTTGCCCCGCCCCCCCCAAACTGACAAAATCACCCGTTCTGGATCCGGCCTTATTGCGCGGAAGTTATTCCCGAATATGCTGACAACATTCGCCGAATCTGCTGCTGGTAGCTGTATATTCGAGTCCGGCGGGAATATCTGAATCTGCTGCTTCGGGTTCAAGATGCGCCAAAAATGCCGCGGAGGTTTGTAACGATATGCTGCAGTTTTCAGACATTCGCCGAATCTACTGCTAGTAGCAGTATATTCGAGGCCGGCGAATGTCTGTTGACAGCAAGCAGATCCGCGGAATATGATCTGCTTGCTATCTGACGGACGTCCCTTTTTAGTTCCTTGTTGTCTAGCCAATTACTGGCGCCATATTATCTCGAACGTCTCTGTAGCGCATTTATTGTAACGTTTTCAATAAATTGTGCTTCATATAAAACATATATTTTAAATTTTATAAAAAGGGTTACAATTTTATTTCGAATAAATTTATGCAATTTAAATTAATACTTTTTTAAGAAGGAAGACCACGCATAACAAGTATATACATTGAAATATCTTTATTACGTCATCAAAATGCATCATTTTATCACGAGGATTGTGGCTGACCCAGCATACGCAAAAAATTGTGCTTAACTAATTATAGACAAATTTTTGGATGTATCATTGTTCTTTAGGGTCTATCCTGTTCCTGTTTTGAGTCATTTTTGAGATTTTAATATTGTAATAAACCTGATTTGAGTCTCTGAGCACATTGGTTTGGATTTTTTGGTCTGTGCATCATGCACCGCCACCATTACCTCTTTGTGAACCATGAATGCTTCTTCGTAGTAGTAGATGCTTCTCGTAGTAAGTAGATGGAATAGAGGAAGGGGAGCGTGTGCTCATGAGGTGCTTGCCTCTTTCCTCATAATTGGCCAAGGTGCTTGTATTATCTGTTCTTGAATGTGTCGAACAGTTGCAGTTGGACTCAACATCATCTGGCAGGTTATTCCACTGTTTGACCACTCTCGATGAAAAGAACATATTGCGCTTATGCGTCCGATGCCTTGAACTTTCCAGGGGCCCTCTGAACCTGAATGAGAGGTGGTAACTCAACTGGGGCATTTCAGAGGACAGATCAACAGCCAACAGTGACAGGGGGTAACACCTTACATCTCTGATTTAAATAAAAGTCCCATTAAATTGGTCATCTGGGACGTTAAATTATGCTGTGCCAGTTTCAGCTTGATTGGAGTTACGACTGCCAAGTTATAGCCTCCAGCATTTTTGTGGTGTCATCTTGCATGACTTAGCCAATCAGCCACTGCCTCCATAATAAATTATCAAATTCCTATAAACCCACATATTTTTCTGAATGACTATGAAGTAAGGAACATCAACCAAGCCCAGTTTTTATTTATGTGTGGATTCCGGCAAAATAACCCGTGAACTCTGGTGACCTGAGCTGACTGACATGAGCGCAGTGGAAATACTTGTATTTTATATTTTAAAATATTATCTGGTAAGTTGTCTTTGCACAGGACAAAAATTGGAGATTGGTATTTCCTACAAATGTTATTTTTAATTATTCAAAATAGTGTGTTTTTTCTCTTATCACCAACAAAAATGATTAATTGTCCCATGATAGCATTTATTGCCATTTCTGTATCCTTCAAAGGTTTCAAGCTGCAATGTAAGCCATATAAAGGTAAAGTTTTGTGAATTTATTGATATCCCAGGTGCAATTGCTGCTCAGTGACCTCTGCAATGTCAGCTGGGGTCATCTGAGGTCACCAGCACTTTTTTGCCAATAACTCCTGATGTAATCAATATATATATATATATATGTATGTTATGAAGGACATCAATGTGTTTGTCTTGTTGATTCGCATCACCCCATATGCAACATGATGTACCTGGGTCACCAAATAACCTTGACCTGAGATAAAATTTTGAAAATAACTGTTCCAGTTTCCCATGAGTATATTTGGAAGCGCCTCAAAGAGACAAAGATGGTGGTATTTGCATTATTGCTCTATGTTTAATCTATACAAAGTTATTCATGTAAAACTTTGTATACTAACAACAACCAATAACTTCAAGATGTTTGCATTTTTTAAAATAAAACTGAGTGATGTCTTTAACACAATCGCTTTGGCTCATCAAGGTTCTTCAAAACATGTGAATGGTAACCTTGTTAGGTCAACTTCAAAATTTGACATCAGGTCAAGGTCATTTGGTGACCCAGGTAGTACATCTTGCATATCAGACGACACGAATCGACAAGACAAACATAATGGTGTCATTTGTATGTCTCTATTTTTAGTATATCAGGAGTTATTAGCAAAAAAATGCTGGCGACCTCAGATGACCTCAGCTGACATTGCAGAGGTCACTGAGCAACAATGGGAGGCAAAGCTCGAAAGCTTACTAACAGGGGTGTCGCCACGGTGGGGGGCTGTGGATGCGGTCTCTCCACAGAGGGCCCTACGATCTGCGCGAGGTCGCCTGTCGGTTTTCGATGACCCTTTCTGTTGTAGAGCTTCTTCTGCCTATTATGACCTTGGACGGTGTAAGATTCATGCTGTCAAACCGGGCCCCTGGCAGACCAAAGGAACCCTAGTGAGCAGAGGCCCTCTGAAACACGTCGAATGCCCCTACCAGACAGATGGCTGCCGGGCAGTCGAGGCCTCTGACATGTTGCAGGGCGACAAGCAGTCAGCGTAGTACCTTGCCTGGTTGGAAGGACACCTTAGAAGGCTGGAGGCCCCTGGGCAGATCAGAGGGCCCCTGGCAAGTTCAGAGGGCCCCTGGAAAGTTCAGAGGGCCCCTGAAAAGTTCAGAGGGCCCCTGGAAAGTTCAGAGGGCCCCTGGAAAGTTCAGAGGGCCCCTGGAAAGTTCAGATTTCAGATGGCCCCTGGAATGCTTAGACTGTAGAGGGCCCCTGGAAAGTTATTTTATTAATTCCATTATTACATTATTCCATTATTGATTATCCATGTGCAATTTTTGTTCACTGAGCCCTACAGGGTCAGCCGAGGTCATCTGAGGTGACCAACAATTTTGTTGACAATAGCTCTCGGCAGCATGAATATAGAGAACGATCGTTCTCTATTGACCTGATCCTTAACTATTTATCTAAAAGTTGAAAAATACAATTATTTGATATATTTCGAGCACGGTTCTTCGTCTGTCGTGAATCCTTAACCCGCCATTGGCTGGGGGGGGGCAAAAACGCCCCCCCCCCTCAGGGATTTTTTCACAATAGCTCACAAACGAAACAGCGCTATCCATGCCAAACTTCGGGTACCTTTCCTACCATCAATTTGGCGTTCTTCAATGCAATTTTTTAATAAAAATAGACGATTTTTTTCTCGATTATATTGGATGTAGCTGCACGTCACTACACACCACTTTGGCGCAAATATCAGCTAAGCTCTAACAAGCTGTAAATAGACCTATTCCTTTAAGCAAAACTGCAATTTCTAAGGTCTAAAGATAGCAACGCAAGGGGTACAAAAGGCTATCTCGGATTAAAAAAAAACAGGATTTTGACCACCAAAAAACAAAAAAATCATTAAAAAAATTCCACAAAATCAACATTTAAAAAAAAGAAAGGAAGATTGTTAGAGAAACTACATATTTACCTTACCAACGAATTTTCAAAGCCATATCTCTATTTTTGAATCGCTGATTGCTTCCCAAGTATGATTACCTCATGACGTCACTTTTTGAAAGTACGTTTTGGGGGCTTTATCGACCATATATATATAAATAAATTGTACCACTGTGTTGCTGAGACAAAACTGGATTATATAAATACATTTTTTATTTATATTTATATATTTCTAAATTTGATCTCTTATGACCTGACCTTGACCTTCCATCGGGTCAGATCTGAAAATGGCTGCTATAATCGAGTTACTTGTGTAATATAACCCATAAAACATGTGTCGCAGACTCGCATGATCTCTTGCAATTAGTGACCTGATTTGACCTGACCTTGACCTTTGCTGACATTTTCATTTTTGCTCATACGAGAGATGCACTATACATTGAAGAGCACTTTGTGCGATTTTCGTCTCAATATACGGCTTTGGAAGGGAAATATGGCTCAAAAACTAAAATAACTACATTTGACCTTTGACCTGACTGTGACCCGAAATATGACCTTATTTATAAAATTTCGAGTACGCTTTAGAGTGATCTCGTTTAGAGCTTTCGATTGACGTCTTGCGCGTCTCGCTGCGATTATTGGTTCGGGAGATAACGAGGGGGGCGTTTTTCGCCCCCCCCCAGCCAATGGCGTTCGGCTGAGACCCCCAGCCAATGCCGGGTTAATGTAGTCGCACAATGCAGAAATCGTCTCAGTTAAATTGTGTAAAAATATTCGAAGACTAAGAGTAACGGAGTTCTAACAGCTTAGTCAAAGTGCGCGCCGCCCACATCGAAGGCGGACGCCACCTGCGCCCGCTGATACTGCTTACGCCCAGTGGACCCTTTGGTACGGGGACATATTTGTAAAAGTGGGACAACATGGCAACATGCGACTTTTTGCTCATTCATGAAGACATTGAATAGCCAGAGGATATTGATTCTCGTTGAAATTGCACGACTTCAAATGTCTTGGGATTAACGGGTCAACTACAAATGTGTCATGTTTTGTTCCGTGTTGCAGATAATCTGCAGGGATGTACAAAGTAACAACCTGGAATATTAATGGCCTTCGCTCAGCAAAAGACCTAAAGTCAACACTCGATGATCTGGACTCGGAGATTATATGCATTCAAGAGACTAAAATCACTCGTAGGTATATTGTGTCAATGTTACTTTACTGTTGATGCTGATGATGTTGTTGATGTCTTTTGACTTCTTTGTTGTGTGCTATTTCATTTTTTTATATTTGTTTGACTCATCAGACATCGTTGGAATGGCGTAGGACTTTTACTTACCTACTTTAAAATATACATTTACCTTACTATTCATCGCATGCGAGATTAAACTGATTTGGGATTAAGTCATGCTGCACATGTCATCCCTATTAGAAACTGAGTTGAATTCCTTCGCATGTCTTCAGTGTGACACTATTGCTGCTGAATTGCTGATGATGCGAGAGCTATCTCAATAGATGATACTCAGCCTCTCCGATCTCCTGTTAGTTATCTGGTACCTCTAGTTAGTCAGTTATCTGGTATCGTCAGCCGTCGCTATTTCCCGCGTTTCGTCCGTACTGACTGTCTGTGTGCGTGTGCGTGTGCGTGTCTCTCTGTTTGAAGGTGAGATGCTGACGGATCTTCTTTGTGTGTGTCTCTCTTCTGTTTGAAGGTGAGATGCTGACGGAGCCTCTTTGTGTGTGTGTGTGTGTCTCTCTCTCTCTCTCTTCTGTTTGAAGGTGAGATGCTATCGGAGCCGCTCGCCATTCTGCCCGGCTACACGTCCTACTTTGACTTCAGTCGGCGGCGCAGCGGCTACTCCGGTGAGAGAACCCAGCTTGGCACCGACGGATCTCGTGTACCGATGGTCGGCTGGTCTGGGAGTACTCGACCGACGTTTTTGGCTGGACACTTAAACGCAAAATTACTTAAGTAGTTAGTGACTCGGTGCACCTAGAGATAAAATCGGCTGGACTCTTCATGAGGTGACTCTGTTAGTAGGGGCGCTCACGTGTTGCTTGGATCCAAAGATACTTAAAAATGCCTTTTAGGCCTTACCTACTTTTGATGCTATATTGAGGTCATCTCAAGTAGACTGCAATAATTTGTGGCATGACTTTTATATTATATTGTATTGAGTTTTTACAACCCACAATAATCATGCATAGAACACTAATCTGTACCTACGCCTCAAAGCCCACACACCTTGAGTGTGCCTGACGATGTTGCGTGTGGTGGCAGGTGTCGCCACCTACTGTCGACAGTCGGCCACGCCAGTAGCGGCAGAGGCGGGCGTGGCCGGCTCCGGAGTAGCGACAGACGGGGCGGACGGGACCGGCGCTGTCGGCTGCTACGGAGAGCTGGCCGCCGAGCTGGAGCCGACCGAGAGGCGCGAGCTGGACAGTGAGGGTCGCTGTATGGTCACCCTGCACCGCACAGCGTGTCAGGTAGGCACTCAGACTTCTGTCCGACTCTCGCTGGACAGCGAGGGCCGCTGTATGGTCACCCTGAACCGCACAGCGTGTCAGGTAGGCACTCAGACTTCTGTTCGACTCTCCACTCCCGCTCGTTCTTGCTCTCTCTCTTATAACCGACCTTTCGAGCTTCAGCAGCGTGATTGTGTCTCGCTGAGATGGCTCAGGTTTGAGCCGTTGTCTGCACTAGGACTGGGTGTCTGTGAACTGAGTACCTTGCTCCCACGTGCTCCCACGTGCTGACACGTGCTCACACGGCTGCCGTTCCGGCAGTGTGCCGGCGGTGAGAAGCAGCAGCAGCAGTGTCACGTGGCCGTGATCAACGTGTACTGTCCGCGAGCCGACCCCGAGCGGCCCGAGCGGCTCGTCTACAAGCTGCTCTTCTACCGAGCGCTGCGGCTGCGGGCGACGGCGCTGCGGGCCGCCGGACACCACGTGCTGCTGGTGGGTGACCTCAACTGCAGCCACCGGCCCATCGACTCGTGCGACCCCGGCGACCTAAAGGTGAGCCCTCACACCGACACGTTACCAGACCGATAGCTTATATTCACCCTGAACTTCGGAAGCCAGGGTTACTGCAGCTGGATGAATCACAGACGCAGTGTATCACATTGGTATGGAAATAGTTGTCGCCATTTGTTCGTAAATGCCCTACAATGGATAATTTTCATTTTGAAGGACGCACAATTAAATTATGTTGTAAATGTATTTTGAAGAATTGCTTTGTTTTAAACATGATCTTTCACAATCTGAAGTTAAAAAAGCTAGACTCGTTTCGTTATGGTTGCAATACAAAACATGCGTTAAATAAAACCTGATTGAGAAGTGTATGGCGTTTGTGCGCTGTAGGAGTTCGCGGCCAGCCCGAGCCGTCGGTTTCTGGACGGATGGCTGTGCGAGTCGTCTGAGGCCGGTGCCGCCGGCCCGGACCAGCTGGTGGACACGTTCCGGCTGCTGCACCCGGCCGCCGCCGAGGTCTACACCTGCTGGAACACACAGCGCGCCGCCCGACAGCTCAACTTCGGCACCAGGATCGACTACGTGCTGTGTGACGCTGCGGCGGCGGCGGCCTGCCTGCTGGACCGCTGTGACGTCCTGGCCGAGGTGCAGGGCAGTGACCACTGTCCGGTGCGGGCCGCCGTCTGTGGTCAGCTGCTGGCCGCCGACCGGCCTCCGCCCGCCTGTACCCGCTTCTACCCGGAGCTGGCCGGCCGCCAGGTGACGCTCCGTGAGTGGTGCGTCCGTCTGCCACCAGCCGGCAAACGGCCCCCGCAGCAGCCGGCGGGGCGGCGGCAGGCGAAACGGGCCCGCGGCGGTCAGGCCACCCTGCTGGGGTTCGTACGGCGGGTGAACGCGCCGGCCCCGGACAGCGGCGGTGGCGCTGAGGGGCTGGAGCGGACGGCAGGCGGCGGAGAGACGCCTCCAGCCGGGGGGTGTAACGGCAGCACGGCGCCCTCAGACACCGTGTTGAACGGCAACACGGCGTCCCTCGACAGGGCGTGCAACGGCGAGGCTGCCCACAGGACCGTCGCGGCGTCGGGGGCTGCAGACGGGGCTGAAGCGGTGGCGGGGGCTGAAGCGGCGGCGGAGGCCACTGTGGAGAGCCCTGCCGACCGTTCTCAGAGTGCTGTGGGTGAGGGCGGCGGCTGCCGACAGAAGGCGGCGGCGGCGTTCTGGAGTGAGACGCTGCGCGCCGTGCGGGCACCGCCCTGCCGCGGACACCGCGAGCCCTGCGTGCAGCGAGTGGTGAAGAAGGCCGGCCCCAACCTCGGTAAGCAGTTCTGGTGCTGCGCGCGCGGCGTCGGCAAGCCGGACGACCCGCAGGCCCGCTGTGGACACTTCGAGTGGCTGCGGCGTAGCTGACGTGTCCGGTCCAGTGACGTCACAGTGGCTGCGTGCGCCGCGGCTTGTGATTGGTGGATGTCTCCGGTGATCGACGAGGGCTCTGCTGGTTTTGTGATTTTGTTTTAATAACTCGCTCAGTGTACTCGTATGTGACCTCAGGGATTCTACCCTTGTCCATTCCTGTGCTGTAGAGGAACGGACGTGGTTTTGCTCAATGCTTGCCATATTTGTTGGATGTGTGAAACGAGTGCGGACAATTCTGTTGGGGGCATAGTACAAATCCGTTCTTTGCAGATGCATGTCATGCATTTCAGGAATGTTTCGAAATTAAATATATGATCAATATAGTATGTGCCTTGCAGAATGTGATTTAGCTTGTTCGACATTCGAAAGACATAGAATACGGTTATTGCCTATTTGTCAATGTGGTCAAGGTCATCCGCTCACGCTAGCGTATCCACATCATCCACGGCTATCCGCAACGCAGAAGGCTTTCTCCTATCGTGCCGTTGCGGCCTAGGAATAGTCGGCCATCTTCCACCCGTGCCGTGCGGACCGTGGGCGCTTTTAAGTCCGCATTACCGGACTAGCTGAATCAGTAGACTGTCACAATTTTTCCACAGTCTTACCCTTTTTGCAACTATTAGCTTATACTACTGGCTAGTATCTTTGGAAGTGTGATACTCCACTGCCGTAGTCGTATGTATAGGCAGCGTTACTGCTGGTAATGTATGTAAAACCGTAAAAGCCACATCGTGGATGGTTTGAATATACTGATTTGACTTGATCTTGGCTAGCGAGCTCGTTCGTGTGACTGACACGCGTCAGCGGTCAACGCGGCAGGACCACGACCTGATGGTGCCTCCGTCCCCGCGGTCAGCCATGGGACAGCGGCGCTTCTGCAGCCGAGCTCCGCGCGACTACAACAACGGGCTCCCGCCCGACATGACGCGGCTCCCGGCGCACCTATTCGCGGGACGCCTGAAGCGCCATCTGCACGGCGGCGGTGGCGCTCAAGATCGGTCAGCCATTGTGCGTGTGCATGTGTGTGATTACGTGTTTATTCACTTTCCATGTACACCGCTTTAACCACTGGCAAGGGGCCGTAATAGCCACGAGTTCATCGTGGATGGTCCCAATGTATTATGTCATTATCGTCATATACCAATACAATTCACCAGCATCATGGCGACGGGAGCCTCCTTTTCAAACACGACAGATATGTGTATGTATATTAAGAAACTATCTATAATCTCATCTCATAACAGATGGCTTCACGTAACAAAAGTACCTGCTCGATCGCCACATCCAGCACACTCGCATCATTCGATAAAAATACGGCTACTTTATGGAAGCGCCAGCGGCCCGACAGCTCACACGTGACTGACAGCGCGATCGAGCCGATTCAACAGTCAACAAGATCTGAGCCAAGATCTGTGTGCGTGGGAGGGGGAGGGGCGGCTATATGAGAATTAGAGCCGAGGATTCGCTGCGTTTTGGAATGTAATGCTTGCAAATGACCGACCCATTGAGAAAATATCGCTTTTGCACATTGGAAAATGTTAGAAACAATCGTAGGGAGCGTAAGATTACCAAAAATAATGTACTTACAATAACGTGACCAGAGGCTTTGTGTGACAAGTTGACAACCGATTACGGAAGGAAAAGGTGAACAAAACCATCAGTCACTGGCATCTGCAACCAATGTAATTCATTAGATTCATAAGCCTAGCATCAGCTTGGATGGCCTAGCCCAGCTGTCCAAACGCCCAGTTCCAATTCACAGGCCAAATTTAGCGGATACATTTTGACGGATTCGACATCTTGGGCACAGTTCTTAAGTGATATATCCGACTGCTTTGCCAGATCGATAATCAATGGTGGATCCACAACAGCCAAAAAGTTAGCTTGAAGAGGGCGAGATATTTTCTTTACAAAAAATATATAATCACAAGTAACGCTTTTTACGTTTTCGCTTTCGAACGGATTTCGCTTGCCCTGTGTTATCAGGTAAGTGTTTATATTTCTTTTAAAAACAGGCAATGCGTCAATTTTGGGGCAATTATAATCGATTTTGGGGATCAATGGTGCGGGTACCTCCTCTCTGAGTCCACCACTGGTGAAAAGGGCTCACACTAGTGCAATCCACCAGCAGAGAGACAGAGAGAGGACAATGTGACGCTGCACCTTGACGGTCAAATTTTGTAAGCAACAGGTTAACGTGCTGTGTAATCGTAGCTGCCTGGGGAGCGAATGGTCTAACTTTTCCGAATATTAATACTATGCAGAAAGACTTTGCATGGGAACGAAACCAGTTCCACCCTTCGAAATTTCATCCTGCGACTGGCACCGACATCTTGCATACATGCCTGTCATGTTTCATGTGTCATGTCATGTTTCATCATCATCAACAGGTGGACTAACTATCTTAATATAGTTTTATGCATGAGTGGCATTAATGATTCAGTTTATGAACGAGCCGAAGGCGAGTTCATAAACTGAATCTTGAATGCCACGAGGCATACAACGGATTTTTAGTGCATGGCCGAAGACCGACTGTTTAGAGCAAAAGTACATATTTTTCGAGGAGTCAATTGCAGGCGTCAGTTTACCTAAGGCCTTAGCAAGTGTATAATCACTTTTTGGGGATGTGTTTAACAACTGCAGTTATACACCGCACAGTTAGCACATGGTCAATGGGGAAAAACAGTCTTCGGCCAATTGCACTAAAACAGCTTAGTGCATGGCCGCAAGACATGTTTTCCCAATTGACCATGTGCTTAACTGTAAGCGAGTGTATTAACTGCAAGCTGTTAATACGATTCCCAAAAGTGATTATACCACTGCTCAAAGCCTCAGTATTATGACCCTGCATTTGAACACTCGAAAATATTACTTTTGCTCTAAACAGTCAGTCTTCGGGCCTGCACTAAATCGTATTATGCATCGTTGGCATTAAAGATTCAGTTTATGAACTCGCCTTCGGCTCGTTCATAAACTGAATCATTAATGCCAGTCATGCATAAAATTATAATAATACAATTTTGCGACTCCAGTTACCAGTATCACAGCTCGACTCCTTGCTACAGGTGGAGTCGCGGTTCGAATCTGCTCCTTGAATCCGAACCCTCAGCTCTAGTTCGCACACCGTGACCGGGTACCGCCACATCGCCGCCGCTGATGATGGAGCCAGGCCAGCCTCCTCCAGGTCCCACCTAACACCGATCAAAGGCGCCGAGACCTCCCCACTGCCGTCTCTCCGCCACCTTTGGCCTCTGATGTCAACGTACTCGCAACTTTGTTGAACTAGATAGTAGACATTCGCGATAACAACAAACAACCAGCTCTCACTCTAAATTTGCGATAAAATATTGTTTACTATGAACAGAGGCGCCACACTTCATAAGCGTCTATCCGCCGCTGTATAGAATACGACTCAGGCGCGTCAGAACGGGCCGTCGCTCACAGCACAACACACGTAACCAAGTTTGTGCCCATCGGCGGGCCGGCAGCAAACCGCTCCAGCTCCACACTGTGCGGCAGATGCAAACACTCGACAGCCACGCAACAGCAACAACAACGCATCGCCTAAACATACCTTTGTGAGGAGAACACCACCCGGGCAGCAGGATACGACATTACTGAACATATCCTGCACTGCAGACGAGTGGGCGCCAGTTGGGCCGGGGGCGCTCGATTCCACAGGACGTCAGATCACAGGAGAGCAGGCTGAGGCGGGGGCGGCGGCCGGTCACCAGGGCGGCCGGTGGGTCGGGCTGCCGCCGCCCAGACCCATCGTCACGTTGGTGACGTCCCTGACGATGAGGTTGGCCACCCGCCACGCCATCTCCTCTTGTACCTGCAGCGAGGGGCGACACCCTTTATAGTCGGCACAGTCGGCACAGTCGGTGTACAGTCGGCACAGCCGGCACATGTCGCAACAGTCGGCACAGTCCGGCACAGTCGGACACAGTCGCACAAGAATAGGCAACAGTCCGCCAGTCGGCACAGGTCGCAACAGTCGGCACAGTCGGCAGCAGTCGGCACAGTCGCACAGTCGGCACAGTCGGCACCAGTCGGCACAGTCGGCACACGTCGTGCACAGTCGGCACACAGTCGGCACAGTCTGGCACAGTCCGGCACAGTCGGGCAACCAGTCGGCAACATGTCGGCAACAGTCGCAGTCAGTCCGGCATCAGTCGGCAGCAGTCCGCACAGTCGGCACAGTCGGGCGACAGTCGGGCACAGTCGCACAGTCGGCAGAGTCGGTCACAGTCGGCACAATCGGCACAAAGTCGGCACAGTCGGCACAGCGGGCAAGCATGTCGGCACAGTCCGGCAAGTCGCAAACAGCGGCACAGCCGGCACAGTCGGACAAGTCGGCACAGCGGCACAGTCGGCACAGTCGCACAGTCGGCACAGTCGGCACAGTCGGCACATCGCACTGTCTGGACAGTCGGCACGAGTCGGCAGCAGTTCGGCACAGTCCGGCACCAGTCGGCAACAGTCGGCACAGTCGGCACAGTCGCCCCAAAAACAAAGTCGCACAGTCAGCACAGTCGGCACAGTCGCACAGTCGGCAAACAGTCGGCACTAGTCGCACAGTCGGCACAGTCCGGCACAGTCGGCCCACAGTCGGCACAGTCGCACAAGTCGGCCACAGTCGGCACAGGTCGGCGCGGCAAGCAGTCGGCACAGTCACACAGCCGGTACAGCCCAAGACGGCAAGTCAGTCCAGGTGACGTCAGTCCACACAAGCAGACGCTTCAGGGTCAGATTCAGCCGGACAGAATATAATCACGAAGATTCGAGATAGGAAAACCACAGATGTGAATAATAGTCGACGGTGATATCTCTGTTAGACATAACACAAATTACAACCCTATTCCCAGCGGATGGCCAGAATTACGTTAACATGCGGGGGCAAATTCAGACATCCCCTCCCTGTAGAGATCTCGAGAACCACTCGGTCGATTTCGATTGAACTCTTCATCTCTTCATAGATCAATTGTCTCAATTGACAACCAAATTGTCTAGATTCGGTCTGTTTCTCCAGAGACTGTGGACGGAGAGAACAGAGCTGACTACCTTATTCTCGTCGTGCTTCAGCAGTGTGTTGACGGCCCGCCGCAGGGCAGACGGCCGGGCCGGGTCCGGTTTCGGCTCCAGATGCGACTCGTACCGACCCACGTGATTAACGTGGCCGATACTCAGACTGTGGAACAGGCCGGTAAAGTGACAACCAGCACTGGTAAAGTGACAACCAGCACTGCCTGCCACTGGTCCAGTGGCAGGCACGCCTAACGTGGCCGATACTCAGACTGTGGAAAGGGCCGGTAAAATGACAACCAGCACCAGTGGCAGGCACGCATCAGACATTCGGAGAGGCCTGCTATAGGCGACACAATGCGGCCATACACACGAGCATACAGGGTAGATAACATTATTATCGCCGTACATTTGTATCAATATAGAGTGCCATTCACAATGATGATGCTAAGCTCAAGACAGACACTCCAATGAATCAATGGTCGCGGCCAAATGCTGATACTAGGCTAGTGCAGATGATGCGGATTATCAGAATGCCAGAGCTGGTGTCATGCTGTGACAGATGTCACGGCAGGTCTGACGCGGCATACATAAACGCACAGCGCACCAGGCGACCGCAATATACTGCCAGTGCAGTCGGTACTGACCCGTAGAAACGGCGCCGGTGCAGCTGTCTCGGGTCCTGGTGGGACCAGCGGTCCGGCACCGAGCCACCCGTCACAGACGAGGCCGGGTCACTGCTGCACGTGCTGACCGCGTCTGTCAACATCATCCGTCACAGCCGCAATCAGACTGGATACACGACACACCTCGTCAGCAGAGGAGGCCGGGTCACTGCTGTGCACTGCTGACGCGTCTTCAACATCAATCCGACATGGCCGTGTCGACAGCTGAATCGGGGACTGGCCCATCACGAAAAGATGTCGCGGTTAACCGTTGCCTAGCCTGGTCCCAAGTTAAACCGCAAAAGCAGCAGCGAAAGAGGGTGGAAATGTCATTATCACTACGCCTTACGACTAAGGACGAGAAAGGACAGTATATTGATAGTTCAAAAATACGATAGCTAGAGGCCACGCAGGTCGCAGACTCACCAGTCTTGTCGTAAAAGGGCTTGGCTGGATGTCGGATAGTGTTCACCAGACCCATGACGTACTTAAAGAACCCCGGCGAGTTCAGGAACGCAGGCAGGTACCGCTGAAACCACACACCGCGCCGATCAAACGACTGATCAACGTTTCTGAATTACGCGAAATGAACACCGTCTGTACTGTTGCCTCAGTTGGATAGGTGAATAGAGATCCAGTCGAGACGAAAACCGTACTTATTTACTTATGATATCATTGAGTTTTATGTCGAAAAGACGACAATTATTGCTACTTTAGATCACCTTCAAGCTACCAAATGCAATATTGGTGGCATTGGCTGACCTGTTGCAGGACGTTGTGCAGCACCAGCATGGGTCGGAGGAAACACTCCGGCTGCGGCCCGCCCTCCCGGCAGATATTCAGCTCCAGCCAGTTCGGGTCTCGCTGCCCGAAACCCTAGAGGACAGGCGGCTGCAGCGAGAAGTAACCTGGCACCAGAGCCGTCCCCGTCACTACACCAGGTACACACCCACAAACTATCACGAGCCTGGCGACGGGCCGGCCTGAGCGAGGAGTAGCCTGGCACAAATAGAGTCGTCGTCACTACACTAGGTAGCACAGCTCACAAACTATCACGGAGCTGGCGGACGCGGCGGCCTGCAAGCGAGGGAATACATTGCACACAGAGCGCGTCCGTCACTACAGCCAGGTACACAGCCACAAAACTATCATCAAACGGAGCCTGGCGAGCGGGAGGCCCTGCAGCGAGGAGTACCTGGGCGCAAGAGCCGACCCGTCACTACACATGGTACACAGCCACAAACTACACGGAGCCTAGGCGGACGGGCGGCCCTGCAGCGAGGAGTACTCTGGCGCACAGAGTACGGTCCCGTCCACTACACCAGGTAACAGCCACAACTATCAGCGGAGCCTGGCGGAACGGGCGGGCCCTGCAGCGAGGAGTACCTGCCAATACAGAGCCGGCCCCGTCACTACAAGTGGAATAACAAAACAGTGCTCATACATGACTGACATCAACTTTTCGCAAAACTGTACACATCGCCACGTATCTAACGGAGGCATTCAATGAACATTGCCAGCAACAGAGTTAGGTTGAAATTAGGTTCGGTACCGTCCATTCTTTAATCTCCCATATATATTCTGTGCGTTTTTTTAATATCTTCAAAGCATGTTTGGTGACCATTTCTAAGGGAAAAATCAATCCATTCTTATTTTTAGGGGGTAAAAAATGACGAAGATCCGAGATAACTATTTTAAAAAGAATGTAACTTAATTTATTTTGTCGGATTTCGTTTGTAATTTGCTTTTAAAACTCGATTATATACGAATTAATAAACATTTATCGTTCTTACACCAAAAATGGCTCGACATGACGTCATTAAAACGTCATTATCTACCGAAGTACATCAATGTAATGGCAATTTGTGAGAAGGCGAGGAATTGATGCAGCATAAGGTACTGCAAGTTTCACGCCCATACTCGATATCTATTCCATTATAGTTTTCGAACTATGGCGACAATCCGACAGGAGGGGGGGGGGGCAGATTCTGATCTCCCAAGCAGACTAAACTACAAAATTGTACGAGGCAATACCCTCGCGAAAATATGTCGATCTAAAAGACCTATTTCTGTAGTTCCAAATTTCCGACCCAGGAAATGACCATCACCTGAATCAAATGGACAATCCAAAGCATTGTTTTCCTCTTACTTCGTTAATGGGCAAATTCCCACGGTTGAAGGATAATTCCTAGACCAGATACACCAGATACTGTAGTCAGCTAACCAGTAACCACACACACACAACTTCCCTTCTATGCTCGCATCGTCCACACTAACATACACTTCATAATCAAACATTCAATTAATAATGCATTTCACTGCTAAAAACTTATACACTTTTTTGCAGACAGAAGTTACATTTGGAAACTATTTAATTTTTCAGTTTCACTCTACATGGACTATGGAATCGAGCACATCTTTACAAGTCGCAATTTGATTTTGTACTTAGTTTTACGGCTCTGCTTGGCGAACTCAGTAATTACGGCCGACTTACTTATCGTACAAAATCATGGCGTCGCTCTGCGTCTGCTCAGCGTCACAGTTGCCACCCAGCGCGTACAGCTGGTCATGAAAGTTGTTGGAAGACATCCAGAACTCGATGTAGTGCGCCAAACCCTCCTGCTCCATAAACTGCAGCCAAATACACGTCGTTATCGCATACCCAAGTGAGAGACAATAGTTCGATGCCACCGAAGTTAAATAATCAACCAATTAATAAGTAGAGCATCATCAGACCACTGGTTTTCAATCATTGCACTACTTCAGCTACACACTACAAAGTTTCCAACTTTACATTTTAGCGATCACCAGAAACGGTACCGCTCATTCGGTCCCTCCGCTCTCGTTCCGGGCCGCGGCCGATCGGCTCACCTCCATGAACATGAACACGACCGTCTCGTTGAGGAGGATATCACAGATCTCCACTGAGCTGCTGGTCAGAACGTCCACCTGGTAGCACTGATAGTGGTCACTCTGCAGAAAGTCCGGCAGGTGGCTCGCCGAGAGGGCGGCAGCGGCCGCCTCCTGGGCGCGGGCGGCCAGCTCCGGACCCTCGGCGGCGGCGGCGGCGGCGGCGGCGGTGCACAGCTCGGCGGGCAGCCTCAGCTGCGGACCCGCCTCGCTCACCAGGTACTTGTGCAGCAGCTGGGAGAGCGCCGCCGCCGGCAGCTCGCCGTTCCGCGGCCTCTCTGGCGGCTCTGGCTCACCGGCGGCGGGGGCGGGGGCCGGTTCTGACTCGAGCCGCCGACGGATGGCCTCGGCCTCCATCCAGAAGTGCAGGTAGCCGGCCACGTGACGAGTCTCCAGGAAGGCGGTCAGGTAGCCGAGGGCACACTTGTCGGCCGCCAGGCAGCGCAGCGTCTTGGTCAGACGCTGGCCGACCAAGTGCTCCTTCTCGGCGTCTGTCAGAAGCGGGCGGCACACAGACAGGTGAGCTGCGGCACACAGCTGAAGTGATGACTGTGTACCAACTCAGGCGTGTGCAGAGGTAGTGAAGGTACTCATTAATTTGTTATGAACCATGTAACAACAAGGAGACACACACAACATATAATTCACCTTACAAGACTCAGGACACACAGTTAAAGATTCAAACTTAGCCAGTGGATGGCAATTTGAAATGAATCCAACATCATAAATACGTTCAGTAATGAAACACTTAGTGCTCTTCATTGTATTCCGGTCCAGTACCTGTGATGCTGGACCATCTGTTCTCCTCCTCCTGCATGGAGGTGAGGAAGCTGGCCTGGCAGTCCGGAGAGCCGGGCGGTGACTTGGGCTGAGGAGTGACACATTTCTCCACTGGGCATGAAGACGAACTGGATACTGAGCTGTTCCTGGAGTGTGCTGGAAAGAAACGCTCACTCAAATTGCAGCCTAGGAATATTCACACAGTTTCTTTTAACACAAGATCCAGAAACTCAAGCAATGTGTCCCATATTGTGTGCTTCATATCATTAGTCTGTCATTATTGTGGACAATAGCTTCCATATCTGAGCTGCCATATTCATGAAATCATATAATGCTCTGATTGTTTAGGCCATACAGGATAAAAGAGAACCATGTTCATTTTTTGACAGATATTAATGTATCATAACAAATCATGTGTTTTTCAGCTAAAATACCAGAAAGTACATATATTGAAATTTCAAAACGGCTTTTCAATATGACCTATTCCCTTTTGCTCATGATACAGAAATAGGGTGGGACAGTACCTATACTAAATCCATCACAGCAGATTTGTATCATTCAACATACACTTTTTGACATGAATTATTGACACACTGACCTACAAAGTATCTAATCTGAATAAATCTCTCTCTTTAAGATAGCATACTATTTGACAGATACCAAGTTAATTACCATAATCTTGTCAGAGTACCAGCCTGTTCATGTTATTGGTTGTGCAAGTTTCAGCTTTTAACATTGGTAATGCAGGCAGCAGGGTTAAAGTCTAATTGCAGGCAAGTCAAAATAGCAGGTATCATGCTATTCATGGTGTATAAAATATCAACACATGTCTACCCCCATAGCTCAGTAGGTAGAGTGCTGGGATTCTGACCCCACCCAGTAGCTGCAGTCAAGATAAGTCGCATCAGCACTCGCTACTTGTTCCTGACTGGGATGGCCCGCGGTCAGTGGCAGCAGCCGCACTCAAGGTCAGATGACGTCAGTGAGCAGGGTGGACTGTGTCTGGGTATGTCAGACACATAACTTTTGCTTCTTGATTATGCAGGCTACCAGGAATTGTGAGATTGGATGGTTGGGGGCAGGTTTGGTGCAAAAAGCCCTGCTTAGCATGGGTCCTGACCTCTAACATTCATCCATTAAGAAGGTTTGTACTAAATTTATGGATAAAAACACACTATAGTACATATGCATTGCTAACAGAATGAAGTCTAATGTTTAGATGTGCCAAGCAACCAGACCCTACATGCCCCTAAACACAAATGCACGACTAACAGCATGATGTTCCAATATCTTTAGATGAAGGACGTTATGGAAATAAACTTATTCACATTAAAAGCATGCATGATTCAAAATCCCAATGACTTACTTTTGAACTTTCTCTTGAAAAATGACATGACTGAGGACTAGGGCAGCACTTATATTTTGTGCTAAGAAATGCATATGCCTCAGATCCGTAAAAATCAATGGCACCTTAAGGACAAAGCAATCAGACTTAAAATGCTTCTAGGTAAAATAAACGATGAAATGACCTCATGATTTCAATAAATGCTAAATTTCTACAGTCATCCAAACACACATCACCATCCCACTTTCAGATACAAACAGCGACGTGATTGAATCGTGTTCACGAATCGCTTGTATATTGTAAACATTTTTACCAAGCCTAAAATGTTTAGGCAACTATGCTTGCTTTGATGACGTCTTAAATAATATATAGTTTTTAAATTTATATTTTTTACCCTTGTTCTTTAACTGAAATATAAAATCGCACTAAAATTGATAAATGCAATGATAAATTTGTTGAATTTTCTCAAAAATAAAATACTTATTTGTAAGACGTCATATACATGCTGTACCTTTCAATCATCTACAGCACTGTACGCAATGTTTTAAGCCAAGAGAACACCGCCCTGCTGACCCTGATTTTGTATATTTTGAGTTGTATTAAATTTATTATTTTTATGCATGATAATATCTTTGCAATTTGTGATTTATTTATTTTTTGAGACACCCTATAATACACGCAATCTCTTCGGTAAGAACAGCAATGCATACCATACTGCTAAATGGCATATGTGAGGAACTTATGACAATTGTGGCGCATTATTTTTGACGTTTTGACTTTTTTACGAATGTCACCTTGACGAATGCTGCTCGCTTGGTTGTGAGGCTTTGAGGCGATTTTCGATTTTATTTCTGTCGGAATTTGTATCTATCGTGTCTCTGTCGGAAAGCCGGCGCTCAAATAAATTACCGTGGACGACGCCTCACCACAGTGCTAGAATATAGGTTAGAACAGCACAGCATAACTTACCTACCTTGTAATAAAAAAAATCGAATCGCATGAGGGGAAGATGTTAATGCAGTTACGGTCTCTTGTGAGGTTTGGTAATATTAATCTTCATGACAGTTTTCTCAAGGTAGGGCAAATCATGTTTAAGCCAGATATGCCATGGTAGGTAGGGTCAGTAGGGTAAACTGCTGTAACCCCAGACACATCCTAACCTGAACCTCAGACTGCTAGCAGAATATAAACAATACACCTTACTAAAACACATTGAGTCAATAGGTAGGTAGTGTCCGTATTCTGATAGTATGAAAAGTCTGGGGCAAAGATGTGTCTGATGATGGGACTTTTACCCCACAGGACATTTCATGATGGTGGTGTTGTCAGTTGATGTATATGCCCTAAATAACTGGATCCAGCAATGCCATGGAGGAATAGGCCTGGATAAACTACAGAGTTCCTCAGGACATGTCTTCATATTTTTATGTATTTTCTTATTGCTAGGAGATAGAAAGGAATGTTTGAGTAATATATGAAGACAACACTTGGTCATTTTACTGAGCAGTATAAGGTAATAATATTTAATCAAATTACATTAAACTGAAACAAGAATCTAAATGACTGCTATGTCTTGTTTCTAAGTATCATAATCTGTACTAAGATGCTGGCTTATGAATTTTTATAACTTGCCATTATACCAGACATTTCATGGTTATGGTGGTGTATTGGAACTTAAAGGCACATGCATAATCATCATCATGAAATGTGTGCTGTATTACAAATTCAATATATCTGTCCTGACAATAATGTTCCCCAAATGAATACAAATGGATTGTTTTTGCTTCAGATGTGCTACCAGCTTGAGCTGCATGTATAAAATTTATATTTCAATGTGGGTCTTTGATGTTCTGTTTCCAAATCTCATATCATCTATGGTTGAACTGCCCTTAATATTTAATTGGCTTCAGGTTAGGTAATGTTAGCTTATATTTGTTATTTTGATGCTAGTCTTAGTTAAGTTAGGTTAGGTATTAGGCATTGACTGTGGCCTGTGACTGCTCACTCCTAACTAACAAATGATTCCATCTGTCAAAACTGGGAACCCTTTTTTAGCTAGTTGACACAATTCTAAAACTTTTCACCATGGCTGTAAAGTCAAAGGACTTACTCTCTGACTCTGGTGTTATAAACATAAACTCTGTGTCATGCATAATACAAATAGTTGGCTAAGCTACCTAAACTCTAATTTTGCAGCTTATGCTACATTGCAATTTTAAATGAAGTAGTTTGGTATACATAGGGGTGTCACCACAACATTTTGAGTGTGGGCACCCAGGTGTCTGGCCCCATTACCATAGGGCTAATATTAAAATCCTGATTATTGGGGACTGAAGTGGGGGGGGGGGGGGGTCTGCCAGCCCCCTCCCCATCCTCCAGTGGTGTCGCCCCTGGGTGTATATTTTCATAGAAATTGATAATGACAAAGAAGAAACTGACAAATGAAGTTGATTTGTAGGGTAAACTTCCTGCAGCCTTGACTTGCTGTGTTGCTGAACAAGCACAATTGTAATTTAGTAGTTCAATTTCTCATCTGCTAGGATCAATTAGTCGATTCTGGTTTCTACTGATTCCAATGTTCTGAGTTCTCCGAATCAATTATCAGTGAACTCGGTCTTCACATACATGCGGTGATTGTGGCTGGAACCGGGCGGCTGCACGCTCCGCAGACCCCGGGTGACTCGCCGGGTCACGTGACCGCCCGCGGCTGGCGAGGGACGGTGACTGGGGTCAGCGAGGGACCGTGACTGGGGTCAGCGAGGGACGGTGACGGGGGTCAGCGAGGGACGGTGACTGGGCTCGGCGGGGGACGGTGACTGGGGTCAGCGAGGGACGATGACTGGGGTCGGCAAGGGATGGTAACGGGGGTCAGCGAGGGACGGTGACGGGGGTCAACGGGGGACGGTGACTGGGGTCAGCGAGGGACGGTGACTGGGATCAGTGAGGGACGGTGACTGGGGTCAGCGAGGGACGGTGACCGGGATCAGTGAGGGACGGTGACGGGGGTCGTGAGAGTGACTGGGTCAGCGAGGACGGTGACTGGGGTCCGTCGGGTTCCGGGATCAAGCGTACAGCGAGGACGTGACTGGGGTCAGTGCAGGACGGTGACTGGGAGTAGCGAAGAGCGGTGACTGGTCAGATAGGAGGTGAGGGGCGAGACGGGACGGGGTCAGCGAGGACGAGTGACTGGAAGTCAGCGAGGGACGGTGACGAGGAGTAGATAGGAATGGTGACTAGGGGGGCGCGAAGGGACGGGTGGGGGTCAGCGAGACGGTGACTGGGATAGCGAGGTGACGGTGACTGGGGTCAGCGAGGACCGGTGATAGGGGTCAAGGGGGACGCTGGACGGGGGTCAGGGGACGGTGACTGGCGTCAGGCGAGGGACGGGACTGGGGTCAGTAGAGGGACGTGACTGGGGTCCGAGGGACGGTGACTGGGGGTCAGCGAGGACGGTGACTGGGGCAGTGAGGGACGGTGACTGGCGGATGTGAGGAACGGTGGACGTCTGCGAGGACGGTGAGACTGGTCACGCGAGGGACGGTGACTGGGGTCAGCGAGGACGGTGACTTGGGGTCAGCGAGGGACGGTGACGAGGGGGGGGGGTCGACGAACAGCTGGGACTGAATGGCTCACGGTACCAGCGGGTTCAACTGTTCTGGATCCTTGCTATGGTTATTCTCGAGGACTGCCTGTTTAAACTCAACATAGGTAACATACCAATATTGGGATATGAACCATACAGCGGATGAACAATAGTGTGCTGATCGGCGTGGCAGAATCCATGGTCGTGCTCCTAAGCATGTTGACCCCAGGCCGAGACCCCAGAGAGCTGTGTAGTGTGTAGGATGCTCCTTATTGGGTTTACGTGGGGTCAACACGCCAAAGAACACGACCCATAATGAAGAACCCCGGTGGGGGTGCAACAGTCGAGCCGAAAAACCGTCGCGAGACGTTGCCACGCGGCTTCATACGAGGACGGGGACGGGGGGGAAAAGTCCGAGGACGGTAAGAAGAATCATTTAACCAGCTGATCATGCATAATGCATATCATAATATACCTAACACATGTTGAGCGTCGGCCATATTGGTCCCGTTTTGCCGCTTGGCTGGCTGGCCTGTCACTGTCAACTTTGATATCGTTGTTACGAGCGAGCGCGAAGCGCGAGCGAGTCCTCACTGAATACCGGGTTTGTCTCGCATATAAGCGGCTGACCCGACCGGACCCGACCGTAACGCCTTTCAGAAGCGTATATCTGTGTAATCCCGCATCCAATTGTCTAGCGGTCTTTACCATCTGATAGCCCCATTCAATCGCATTACGTTATTGATATGTTTCGTCTCACGTGAGGGGTCAGCATGGCGCGTGACACGTGCCGCGTCAGGGGTGTCAGAAAACGTTATCCTGTTATGCAGGGTGCGCATTATGTTCTGGCCGCTTTACGCCTG